>CM021102.1:106701746-106920752 GCA_007115665.2 Sequoiadendron giganteum
AGAGAGAGAGAGAGAGAGAGAGAGAGAGAGAGAGAGAGAGAGAGAGTAGGAGAGAGAGAGAGAGAGAGAGAGAGAGAGGGTGGGAAGGAGAGACATTAGAGAGAGGGAGAGAGAAAAAGTGGGAGGTAGCTAGAGGGAGTGAGAGAGGGAGGGAGAGAGACAAAGTGGAAGAGAGAGAGGGATTCACTGTGGGAGGGAGAAGGTGTAGGAGGGAGAGACTTGACAAAGAGAGAGAGAGAGAGAGAGGAAGATGGGGTAGGACGGAGATACTTTAGAGAGAGAAAGAGGGAGATAGGGTGGGAAGGAGATACATTAGAGAGGGAGAGAGAAAAAGTGGGAGATAGATAGAGGGAGGGAGAGAGACAAAGTGGCAGAGAGAGAGGGAGTGGGAGATATAGAGATATAGAGACAGAGACTTGAGAGATGGAGAGGGGGTGGGAGGGAGAGGGAGTACTTGAGATAGATGGATTCGAGAGAGATGGAGAGGGTGGGGGGAGATACATGAGATAAAGGGAGAGAGAGAGAGAGTGGGAGGGGGTGGGAGGGAGATATTTGAGAGAGAGGGAGAGAGAGAGGGAAAGAGAGAGGGAGAAAGAGAGAGAGAGGGAGTGTGTGAGAGAGAGAGGATGTGGGAGAGATATAGAGGGAGTGAGTGAGAGAGACAAAGAGAGGCCTGAAAGAGGGAGGGGGTAGAAGGGAGAGACTTGAGAGATAAAGAGGGAGGGAGATTGGGTGGGAGGGAGAGAATTGTGAGAGAGAGAGAGAGAGAGGGAAAGAGAGGGAGGGCATGAGAGAGAGGTACTTGAGAGAGAGAGGGACAGATGGTGGGAGGGAGATACTTGAGAGAGATGGAGAGGTAGACAAAGACAAATAGAAAGAGTGGGATAGGGAGGGAGTGGAAGAGAGATAGAGGGAGTGACTGTGAGAGGGAGAGGGGGTAGGAGGGGGAGACTTGACAAAGAGAGAGAGGGAGAGGGGGTGGTAGGGAGAGACCTGAGAGAGGGAGAGAGATAGAGGGGGATGGAGATACCCAAGAGAGAGAGGGAATGGGAGAGAGATAGAGGGAGTGAGTGACAAACCTAAGAGAGGGAGAGGGGGTAGGAGGGAGAGACTTGAGAGAGAGAGACAAAGAGAGAAAGATAACAACCTAAGAGAGGGAGATGGAGTGGGAGAGATAAAAAGACCAAAGAGGGAGAGTGAGAAAAGGGGGTTGGAGTGATATAGATTTATTTAGGTACCTATGTGGGAGTGAAAGAGACCTGACAAAGGGGATTGGATTGAGAGAGTAGTCTAGGCCACGTGGGAGGGAGTGAGACCTAAGAGATAGAGACTTCAGAGGGATAAAAATTTATCCAGTTACGATAACGAGATAGAGAAGGTATGAAAGGTAAAACCTCGACTATCCCTCTATGATCATAAATTGTGCACTTTAAGCATTATCAAATTTGTTCACCAAAGAGGGGAAATTCTACTTCTGTCCAAAGCAGGCCATTTGGTTTTCCAAATGTGATGAGTCATTTGGCGCTCGCCAAATGTCTTGCTTTAGACGTGTTAATTAACAGGATTTGCCAAATTTTCTCATATTTTCATCTGTGTTCCACGTCTCATTTGCACGTCTTTCAATGCAAGTTTATAAAAAAATCATGATAGCATTAGCCTCTCTCTTAGCTATCTAAATATGTAATTCTTTTTTCATTTTGATTTAGTTAAGGTTTTGATCCATGGCTTCTATTGTAAATGCCTTCATTTTTTGTCAAAAACTAGCATGTGCTAGGTTTAGGATAGATTTTTACACGTTCATTCGAACGTGAAACAAATTACATTTTTTGAAACTAGATTCCATTCTACACATGATGAAAAAAAAATCAATTTTCGATTAGTTGCGAAAAATTTGGGGGGTAGCACGCTCAAATTTTAGCTTTTCAGGATGTGTCCACTTTGAAAAT
Organism: Sequoiadendron giganteum; assembly: GCA_007115665.2. Lineage (NCBI taxonomy): Eukaryota > Viridiplantae > Streptophyta > Pinopsida > Cupressales > Cupressaceae > Sequoiadendron > Sequoiadendron giganteum. The sequence continues at coordinate 106,703,693 of CM021102.1, forward strand.
TCATAAAATATTATATATTCATTAAAAAAATTATCTGAAAGAAGGAGGATAAACTACATGGTGTTAGCTAATTTCTCACCGTTGGGATTTTTGAAATTCTAAAAAAAAGTTAACAAAAAAGGGGGGAGCCCTCGGGCGCTATGCTATTGTATTTTATAAAAACGGGACTTGTTTTGGGCCCCCCCCTTTTTGAGACCCTTAATCTTCATTAATTTCAAAAAAAATAGTAGCGTAGAAACTAGACTCAGAGCACTTCAACTTTTGTTCTTTCCGAATTTTGAAATTTTGAGCGTAACTATCTTCATTTTCTCGTGCAAATTAGATTTTGCTGATTTCAGAAGAAAAAAAAAGTGGCATCTTAAGAGCCAAAATTGTGTCACAGATTGGTGCACTTAACCCATGAATACATGTGAAAATTAACTCTACAATGTTGGAAATCTTTCCAAATCCTTAGATACTTGATTAAAATAATAAAATACACGTTCATTGATTCTTATTACTAATTGCCAAGACCTAGTTACAAAGAACTTGGGGTTGTTAATATTCTTCTTGGAGATTTATTTCCTTTCAAGAGAGTTATCATTCATCTTGTATTTTATCTTAGTTGAGAAGTGTATCAAAAATTATTTACAAATCCACACATGTTTGTAAATTCACATGCACATAATCCACACACCCTGATGACAATCCTCCTAAACATCACCATCAAGTATAATGTAAATACTAAAATATAACATGAATCTAAACATATACAAATCCACACACACATAGATCCAAATACATGACCTATAAACGTTGATGAAAATATAAAATAACTGTTAGGTTTTCAAAGACAGATATCTAAAAGCTAAATGCAGATTTTATCAAATAAACTAGAAATAAAACACACATAAAACTAACACAGAGAATTTAATGTGGTTCACCCAATGTGGGCTACATCCACCAAACCGCAGCCTTCCAATGATATTATTAACCAGTGCAAAACCCTATTACAATATCGCGAATAATCGCCTATTTCTTATAATACTATAACTCTATCCCAAACCCTTTATAAATTAGGGTTATACAAAATTGGGGTTTTTTCCCTTTTTATGATTTTTCCCTTTTTCGGTAATTTCGACGAGGATACATGAAGAGTGTACAGTATAGAATGATCAATCGCCACATACCAACAATAACATCATTGATAATTATACAAAGAATAAAATTTAAAATTTATCAACAAAAAATCTTGTTATCTTACATCATTAAGATAAGGTGAGAGCTACAAATGTGAAAATTACACAACATCCTAATCTCAAGAGGAAGGGAGCAAGAACTTTATGTAGGATATTTATTTTTATCCCATCTGTAGAAAGAGATGTCTTCCTCAAGGAACCTATAACATTTAAAATTGATGTAAGGCCTTAAGGAAATTAACATCAAATTCTTATTTGATTGGATTTTTAGCAATGGACATGTCCTTGAATTTTAATGTTGATAATTTTTACAATTACTATGAAGGGAAAACAAGTGAGGAGAAAGGAATAATTTTAATTTTTTTGAAAAAATAATCGGTAAAATAATTTCCAAAGAGAGAATAGGATGAATTTAAAGTAGTAATAGATTCCTGAGTGATGAAAAAAATAAAGGAAAAAATCATAAAGAATACTTAGTGAAATGGAAAATAAAATTGCAAATGAAGTAATATGGATGAGTGTATTTATGGTTGTTGAGAATGAAATCTTAGTCTTAGATTTTGTAAAAAACAATCATAACCCTTAAAAATATCATCCAATATATTTCTCTTACTTGGAATGTATAATGAAAAATCATCTAATTACATTAGCAATCTCATCTCACAAACTATAATAGCAATTTTTTTTGCTTTAGTTTTGTGTGTTTGTTATTTTTTGTTTATTCTCAACTTGCTTTCTCAGTTAATTATATAAGGAGGATGAAAAGATTTTATATATTTTAGACTAGTTCTATCTATAATAAAAACCATCTTCAAGTTGCTTCAATCCTAAATCAAGCTACTACAAATCAATCTTTAGCTAGGATAGGTTTTTTCAAAAAATAAAATAGGAACTATGTATACAAAAATTACAAGGACTATGTATTATGTTATAGGATTTATTTCTTGTGTGCTACAATCCAACTAGGTGTGTCTTATAAATGCATTGCCTTGGTGATAGGCTACAATGGGGGCCTACTACAAATGTGTATGATATACATTATATGTGAGAAAATTCCATAACATGATTATCATTGATTTTTATGCAATGTAATCCCTTATAAATAAATGGTCATGATCTTGTGCAAGTCATATAAATTTAATTTCCTTTTCATTAACCTCCAATAATTGTCTTGCTAATTAAAGGCACTTTTTATATTTTTCTATCCTTGAAACCATTGGGTCAAGTTGTCACAAGTGACTATTATTTCTTTTGACAATGTAGATGATATGTAAATGTAATGTCATAAAATTCCACCTCTTGCAATTTCACTTATATTTTTGCATCCACTTTAGTGTCCACTCCCTTCGTATTTGTGTAGGCCTATTTTAGCCCCTACATCAGCCTTTTCCCTTCTTAGGATGCTCAAGACCCTTTTTCAGTAGCTTCCTTTGCATGCCAGCTTTGTGTCAAACCTTGTATTTTCTCATTCTCATTGTTTTGTAGCATGATTTGTCTAGACACTAGCATACTACACAATCATTTGTGCATTGTGCTAGCATCCCATGACATTCTGACATTCAAACAATTATTCTCAAACCTTTTACCACTTTTCACTTATCTTTTCTTGATGGTAACGGCTCGAGACGCCTTGTAATTGCTCGAGAACCTTCTTTTCCCTCCTATTCTCTCTTTAAAAGCTATATTTTTAATTAATTTTGTCTTCTTGGTCTCTCTCTTGAGCTCTCACTTCTCTTTCTCTCTTTCTCTCAAGCTTGTATAGCTCTCTCTTGCTTGCAACAACACTCTCACATTCTCACAACGCTCTCTAGTACTCTCTTATCTCTCTTAGTTCTCTCTATCTATTTGGCTTCCTCAAGTTGTGCAGTAATATCTTACTTTTCTAGTGTCTTTGAGAATCTTGAGGTTTCTCACATCCCTTGTATATGCACTTTATTAAATTTGTTGAACAAGACAACTAAGAGGGGGGTGAATCAATTGTAGCAATTTTATCCTTTAAAACTTCCATCGAAGGTTAGATCTATTATCATTCACAAATCCTTTACTCTGCTAATGTGATTAATTATTAAGTGTAATGAAAATACTAAAAGAAGCAAAACCATACACATAATAACACCAAATTTATGTGGAAAACCTAATGAGGAAAAAAACACAGTGAGGATTAGCTCATAATATAGAGAATTTTAAAACCGAATACAAAGGCTCACTGTCGAAAAGGGTCACTGCTAGGACAAGATTTACTTGTCCAAATCAAGACTCACTATCTAGTGAGGGTCAACCACCCGAAGGGCTCACTGCTACATAATTATAAAGAAGATAAAATAGATTTTTTTATAGAGAAAAATATCTCAATGTAATAGAGATTTCCACCACAATTTGCTCACACTTGCAAACATGCCTAAATGATAGTGTACACCTTCAACTCACTGCCTCTAGAAACTCTACAATTAAATTTTGTACTGGTTTGTCCAAACTCGCATCACACACTATTTCACATCTATCTTGCATCTATCTTGCTTCTTTCACACACATATCAGCTTATATTTATACCATCTTCAACCTCAAAACTCATCCAAGGTTGGCCATACATCATTTGTAAATTCAAATTCAAATTAGGTCAGTGTAAAAACATTCTATAGTGGAATTAGAAAGAGGGTGACCCAAACACATACTTAATGAGGACCTAAATAATTCCTAACACGCTTCAACACGCTTCCATAAACTTCATTAGTAGTGTTTAACACAAGGTTGACCAACACTAGTGTAAAACACATAAAACAATTAAGCACACACAACCTTAACTCGATCGAATCTTTCAGATAAGAAAATTTACCTGAACATGACCTCATCAGCTTACTCTTAGAACCGCAAGTCCTGAAACCAAAATTCAGAGAAATATGAAGCAACTACATTTCACCCGGACCTCAGCCAAGCACACACTAAAATGCATAGTTCACAATTGGTAAAAATATCTCGCATTGTACAATAATCCACAAGCCCAAAATATGGATATATAGCAACTACCAAAAATCATGAACAACACCTTAGATCCTCACTAGCATAGCAGCACATCTCAGAGAAAAACTTGGAGAAAACATTGAATACCTACAAACCTTCTTTATTACAATTTTCTCAATATCGTCAACATAGACAACCAATAACCAACTTCCATGGCATCAATGACAACAACAACCAATTGACAACTAGTTAACCAAATTAAATCAATGAAAACACCAACATAACTTGCAACATAATTATGTCTATTATCTTGCCTATTTTCTATCTTTTCTATTTATCTTTCTATCTATCTAGATCTATTTGGCTATCTATGGAAGTGGGAACAACGAAATGGGGGTTTGACTATGAAAAACCCCTAAACAATGCCAATAATTGTCCTCAGTCTTATGTGTGTAGGTATTGAATATATCTAATTGTTGGAGGCTTCATTGCTTGGCCTATTGTGAGCACTTCCTTTCTCCTTTACTTAATTTCATCATTTACATTCTATCTAACTTATATTTCATCTAGCTAGATTTATTTTCGTTCTATTAATTTTTGTTATTTTTATGAATTCTTAAAAGTTCTTAGCAGTCAGAATCATAGTAGGCATATTGTAGTTTTTTGTGATATTCTTGATTTTCGGTCCGCACGATATGCCAGCATGTCGCGTTGCCATCCTCTGGTCGGGAGTTCATCAGTTTGTCCATAAAACCTTTGTGAGCTATTCATTTTGATTCTAGAACTCTCATTGACGTATTCTAAGGTAGTTTAGGGCAGTTCATTCCTTGGGACTCTCTTGATAAGCAAGAGACTCATGAGCAACGAATCCCCCTTCTCTACAGTAAACGTTTACTCTAGTCTTATGTAGGCCCCTTTTTATTCTTCGTAGATGATTTGGAGGGTTGTAGTTCTTTGTCAAGCTAGCATCATGCCTTGCTATAGCCTTTCACATTTATTTTATGTGTGGTATTTTACCTAGTCTTTGCTTGAATCATTTTTTATTTAGCTAGATATTTTGTTGTTCTTTTCCTTTTGCAATGTATGTGTTTAGTGTTCCTTATTAAGTTTTTTGAAATCATGGGTCATGTTTTCTTTGCTAGGGGTTGTGTGCTAAGGCATTATTAGTTGGTGACATGACTTGCAAAAGAAAAAATAAGTACTTTCTTATACATAGAAGTTACTTGGAGGTTGTGGATTGATTACTTCAGTGTTGGAGAAAAAGAGAGAATATGATCGATGAAGATGATGAGTATAAAGTGATGTAAAAAGAAGAATATAGCAAGGGAATGAATAAGGAAATTTTGAAGAAAACTAATAAAAGGGCCTGGCCTATCTAAGATAGAAGCTTTTTTGATGAATAGGTTGTGAGTAAAAAGCTATAGGCTACAAAAAAATCGTATAGTCCCTAAAGCATAGCGTATTTCTATAAGCAAGTTGTATTTTACTATAGAGAATTAAATAAACTTATAGTCATTATTTTTTTTTCTTCCATATTGCATATTGTATGTGTTAATCAATTTTGGATTGTTAGATTAGGTCATTTTCCAATAGATTCACTGGTATAGGTTTTATTATGATCCTTCACCACCTTGTATGATTGGACTTATGACCTCAATGAGCTATTTTTTTATATAATATAATAATTCATATTTGGGGTGTCCCTTAAAGATTTTTATATATTGTTAAATATTATAAGTTTGACAGTCAACTACTTCAACTTTAATGTCTCTAGATGTAAAGAATTTTTCTAAGACACATTCTCCAACAATTTTATTTTAAGTGCAAATTCATTAGAACTCTAAAGATGTGATAGACAAATAAAACATCTTAATCATCTTATTTTAAAATACTCAAAATTTAATATTATTTTATTATTTTTAAATAAATAATATATGTTGATAAGTAGGACATATTTTCCACAACGTGTCAAATTATGATATTGCTATCAGGATTCAACCGTATAATTTTATGAATCAAACTCATTGACCTAAACTTTAAAAAAAAAAACCTCGAAATGAATAAATAAGTTTGTAGAAAAGAACCAAACTTATATGAACTGATTTTTTAGTGTGACAAACCCTCATGTTCATAATTTACTAAAGATGTAAATAGAGAAAGAGAGAATCAAAACTTTTATTCATTGGGAAACACAAATCGTTATTTTAGTGGACAACAAAGACTAGGAATTATTGTGGGGGCATAGACTGCGCCGAAATAGCAAAAAGAAATACATAGTAAGACCTCTGACTCATTCATGGCGGCAAAAGAGCATTGCGAAGTGGGTATCAATATAGTGCTACAGTACAGAGCGACAATTAGTCCTGATCTGCCCTCGACTGCCAGTGAGGGGACTGATGTTTCCCAGCTTAATCATTGATTCCGCAAATTGCTTCAGAAACACCTCCTCCTGTTCCGCATATAATTTCACCGTCTCCATTGTTTTTCCTTGCCCCTTCGTAAACAATACCTCGTCAGAATTCAGAAGTCCTCTGTTGCTCACCACTAGTTTGAAATAGGAGTTGTCAAATTTGGTAGGAGTGACTGCATCCAAAGGCGACAGATTATTATCTCCTCCTGATTGCGGACACACAGATCTCAGCTTAGCGGAATAACTCTTTTCCAGGGTGAAATCGGGCTGCCCATTTCCGCTCTGGTTGTACAGCCTCTGTCGGAAGCTTGTGCACCGAGATTGACCGATGGTGTGGCTACCTGCATAATGTTATAACATACAGATTGTTTATGAGCTTCATTGAATGGCTCACGTGTAGTTTTCTCCAAAAAACGAAAAAAGAAAAAAAACAGGTAGAAGTGAAGAAGGTACCTGAAAGTGCTACTAGGTCTACTTCGTTCAGACCTTGGCGTTTAAACTTAGTGATAAGAGTTTGAAGGGTTGAGTTTGGTGCAGGGATATTATTGTTTGAGCCTTGCAAGCTTGCACTTGTCGAATCCCTTCTTCCCAATGTAATTTCCCAATTGGGTCCTCCACTCTGTACATCAAGATTAATGAGTTAAGAAGGGGCTTTAAGATGAAATGTTTAAAAGACACAATACTTTATTGAATTTTTTGTAAATGGGTTAGCGAGTTTTGTGGGTTTGATTTTTGGAAAACTTCATAATTAAATATTAGGATGGTTTCGGAAAATCTGAATGCTTCATTTCTGTGAGCATCATTTAAATGTATTGAATGTTAAATAGACTATTCATTCTCACAAGAGATAGATTTGTATGAACCATTATTATAAAATATAAGACAATAAATTTGAGTCAAAAACTATGCAGTTAAATCCTTATATTCATAATCCTGATATTCATAATGAAAGAGCTTAACTGATGTGTTTTTAAACTAACTTAGTTTGTATACCCAGTTGGGTATATAAATCCATCTCATAAATTTATACTGTGAGCACAACTTATATACGCCAGCATAAATATTGACAAGAGTAAAATAGAAGAGATTGAGGATGAGCATTACCAAGACCACAGAATCACGAGCAGCAATGATAAGAAGATCTGCGCAGGACACAGTTCTTGGGCATGCCTTCTCCAACTCACTCTTTATCTGGTCGATTACCTCGAATCCTCTGGCTGAATTTTTGTTTGGAACTGATTGCTTTTCGCTCACAATCTTGGCACTGTCGTCCAGAAAGATTGATGCATCACACCCCTGTTAGGACAGACACTCCATTTATCAAGAGTTTTTCCCATATGGATGATTGTAACAATGGAAATAACAAGAGAAACTCTGCCTGAAAATTCAAATATTAAATCTTACAACCGAGGGAAGAGCTTATACAGCTGCTGTATTGCGGTCAAAGCATCACTATTTAAATAAACAATTTATGTATTAAACACAACACACCTACTATTTACATCAGTGTCAGTTTCATCTACAAAACATTAAAAATTGTCATCATCATAAAACAAAGCAAACACAGAATTGATTCTTGGGTTAGATTGGATGGTTGAAAAACATAGACAGTGGTCGTAGGTTTGAATCCCAATTCAAATGCTATCCTCAAATGAAGGAGCATTTAAGACATGACGATATGAATAAAGGGACATTCAATCCTAATGACTGTTATATGGAGAAAGAGAAAACAAAGAATGCACCTTGACGAAGCAGTCATGGAACTGAAGACGGAGCAAAGAAGCCGCCATTCTGGCTTCCTTCATCACAGCATTCTGCACAACCGACTTCACAATTTGCTGAGCATTGGGACATGACTCGTCATAGAACTTTGGACTTAAGTTATTGTTATACAGGGGATGTGAGGCAGACGACCACAACATAGACATAAAACACACTATGAAAACTCTCAAACTCCCAATACTTATCGCCATCATAAAGCTCTCAAACTGAAGCTTATTATCACTCTCTACTCAGCATAAACTCAGAGCCAAGAGCTTGTGATAGATAATTTAGGACTCAGCTGATGCACTTTTATACAATAGCATGGGCAGCAGACTGGGACCTAGTTTCAAACTTTCAAGTGACGTTTAAAGAGCTGTTAGCTGTGACTTTGACTAGAATCAACATAAAACAAAAGAACATGATACATATGCAGGTTGATTGATGAAAATCTTTTTGAAATGGGACGGCGCTGGATCAAATCTTGCCTTTTTTTTTGGCGCAGCCGACAACAATGTGCCGTCTGTTTACTTGAGTCGCTATCTCTATTTCTATTTTATGGGTGGAAAATGATTGGTTGAGCTAATACACCGACGTCGGGTGGATTCCTCCATTAACATTACAAAGTCAACAAAGCTTTTTAGAAATGCATACGCTAGTCTTGTACTCTGGAATTGAAACAACATTTGTTTAATGGAAAAATAACTAAAATAATATCTGAAAGAGTCTTTGATCCAGAATTGAAACCTGCTCCCGGAGAACTTTTTCCACGCTACACCTCACATGTATATAATTTACAATAAAGCCCAGATCTTGTAAGACCCGATCAGCCTCTTTTGAATTAAATTAATGTAACCAAAAGAGTTTGATTGCTTCCTCCCACTACACGTTACTGTGGAGAGAGATAAGATGTTACAATGCTGATGAGTTGAGTTGGTGGGTACTGAGCAACTAAAGCGCGTTCTTTTAAGAACCTTCTCTGTGATTTCTTTTTACTCACTTTTGGTACTTTCATATAAGTAGTTATACTTATTCTAATTTTATTATATGCGGTAGGAAGCGTTTTGTTTCTTCTACTCAGTTGTCATCTACTGGTTTTTGGAACACATGATAGTTGCATATTGTTTTAGAGGGGTTAGCTGAGTCAATGCAAATCACGGCTTCATTTCAATCCTTAATTGTTTAACATGTTTGACAAGCCAATTTTTCTATGATAATATGCGTTTACTTATTTGTTCTTTGCTTCTTTGTGACGAATTGCTGGTGAGCTAGTTATTCCATCATGCTTGCCACTGTCAATCATCCAGTCAAAGATTAGTTACTTGTGGGACATATCATGTGATTTAATCATTCCCTTTAAATGCCTCATGGAGGATTTCAAAGGGTTATAACTTATAGAATTATGTTGATGGCATGTTTGTTAATATTTTTATTATTTATAGATGTTTGAGAGTTTTGTAAATACAAGTTGATGTTGAGAGTTTTGTAAATACAAGTTGAAGTGATGACGGCTGGGTTTAAACATCAAACATCACACACTAAGCTTTGACCGCTTAGGTGGATGTGGGCCCATTCTTTTTACTAACGTCCATTTCCATCTGCTTCCGTTCAAAAAATAATCGCCGTTAACATTTGAATTTGAACACTATTCCCGCGCGTTGGATTGCATAAAACAAACCAAATGGAAAATAGGACTCTCATCTTACCTCGTCGCTGAGGTATTTTCTTGGCCTGTCTTGCTATATGCAAATGGTTTCTGCAGCAGGTAGAAGACATGGGTGTCCTCACGATGCAGCGCAACAAACAGATTTTCATACTGATTAGTTTTATTTGCCAGCGTACTCCTCGCCTGTGTCAATATGGTCTCAGAGCGGAAATGAGCAGCCCGACTTCACCTTGGAGAATAGTTATTATGCTAATTTGAAATCCGTGTGTTCGCAATTAGGAGATAATAATCTATCGCCGTTGGATGCAGTCACTCCTACCGAATTCGACAACTACTATTTCAAGCTATTGATGAACAACAGAGGACTTCTGAATTCTGACGAGGGGTTGTTTAGTAAGTGGCGAGGAAAAACAATGGAGACGATGAAATTATGTGCAGAACAAGAGGTGTTTCTGAAGAAATTTGTGGAGTCAATGATTAAGTTGAGAAACATCAGTTCCCTCACGGGTAGTCGAGGGCAGATCAGGACCAACTATCGCTCTGTACTGTAGCATTCTATTGAAACTCACTTCATAATGCTTTCCCGCCATGAATGAGTCAGAGGTTTAAGTATGAGTTTATTTTTTCTATTTCAGCGGAGTATATGCTACCTAATATTTCTCATGTCTTTGTCCACTAAAATAATGATTTGTGTTTCCCAACGATTTTTTTTTTAAAATCCCCACTTTCTCTATTTACATTTTTGTAAATTATGAGCATGAGGTTTTGTCACTTCATAAAAAAATGAATTTTAGTTATATTATTTGAAAAATTTAAGATAATATTAAATTTTAAGTATGTTAAAATAAGTTGATTAAGATATTTTATTTATCCATCATATTTTAGAGTTGTAATTAATTTGTATTTTAAAACAAAATTGTTGGAGAGTATATCTTCAAAAAAAAAAATGTTTAGATCATTAAAGTTGATGTAGTTATTACCAAACTTACAATATTTTAAAACTATATAAATCTTTATGAGATGTCTCAAATATGACTTATTGCATTATAAAGAAAATATTAGCTCATTGAGATAATAATGCCAACAATAAGAGGTGGTGAAGGATCTAATATAACCTAGACTAGAGAATCTACTAAAAATGACATAATCTAACAATCCAAACTAATTAACATATACAAAATTTCATATGGAAGAAAAAATTAAATGATTTTTTTTATAAATAAACTCTCTATAATAGAATATGACTTTCTTATAGAAATACCAAGTGTTTTGAGGACCATAAGATTTTTTTTGTAGCCTACAGCTTATCACTCAAAACCTATGCATCAAGAAAGCCTTCTTCTTAGATAGATTAGGCCCTTTTATTAGTTTTCTTGTAATTGTCCTTATTCATTCTCTTACTCTATTCATTTTTTACATCACTTTATATGCATCTCCTTCACTGATCCTATTCTTTATTTTTATCCAACACTAAAGTTGTCAATCCACAACCTCCAAGTAACTTCGATGGATAAGAAAACCCTTATTCTTTCTTTTGCAAGACATGTCACTAACCAATATCTCCTTAGTACACAACCCTTAGCAAAGAAACACACACTGTGATTTCAAACAATTAAGAAGGAACACCAGACACATATTGCTAAAGGAAAATAGCAAGAAAATATCTAGCTAAGAGAAGTTGATTCAAGAAAATACTAGGTTAAATGCCACACACAATATGAATGTGAAAAGTTGTAGCAAGAAATTATGTTAGCTTGCCAAAACAACACAACCCTCCAAATCAACTAACAAGAATATAAAAGTATTTGTATTAGACCATAGGAAGTCTTCACATATCAATTTAGGCACTTGTGAAAACTTGACCCAATGACTTCAAGGTTAGAATAAGATAAAAAATTCCTTTAACTAGCAAGACAATCATTGGAGGTTAACAAAAAATAAAATAAAATGATAGGGTTTTCCAAGAGATCATGATAATCTATTTATAAGTGATTATATTGAATAAATCAATCATAATAGAGCCATCCAATTTTTTCACATATAACTTATATAAGAAACATTTGTACTAGGCTCTATTGTACCCTATCACCAAAGTAATTCATTTTATAACACACCTAGTTGGCTTGAAAAATGATACATAGCTCCTACAACATAATATATAGTCCTTGTAGCTTTGTACATAGATTTCATATCATATTTATTGAAACAAGCTATTTTAACTAAATATTGATCTATAGTAGCTTGATTTAGGATTGAAGCAACTTGAAATATGTTGTAGTATATATTAAAATGGTCTTGATCATATAAAATCCTTGCATCAATTTTATAGAATTAGTTAAAAAAAAAAACTTGATAAGAACCACCCAGCAACAAACACAAAAAACTAAAGTGAGAAATTAAAAAACAAAAATTCATATTTATTTTGGTAACATATGATTTTCTTATGGACTCAAATGCTCCTACATCATATGTTCCAAGTTAGAGAAATATACCATGAGTTAAGGCTTGTGAAAATTTTACAAAATATCAACCTAATACTCCATTCTCATCCATCGTACATATACACTCATTTATATTATGTCATCTATCACTCATCCATATTAGCTCTTTTCCCTTATTATTTTTTCTCAATTAGGAATCTATCACTACCTCAAATTGATTGTATTATCTCTTTGGAAATAAATGTACCCATTCTTTTTTTAGAAAAAATGAAGTTATTCATTTCTCTTCACTTATTTTATCTTCATAGTAATGGAACAAATCATTAGTTCATCAAAATTCAAAGAAATGTCAACTCCTAAAAATTCAATCACATAAGAATTTGATGTAAAATTCCTTAAGATATTATATTAATTTCAACATGTTATAAGTTCCAGGAAACCTCTCTTTCTATAGACTAGCTAAAAATAAATCTCCTACAAAAAAATCCTACTCTCATCCTCTTGAGATTAGGATGTGTAATTTCCACCTCAATAGCTCTCACCTCATCTTAGTGATGTAAGACCAAAAGAGTTTTTTCCTTATTTTTTTTATCAATTTTAAAATTCCATTCTTTATTGAAATTACCAATGATGTTCTTTTAGATTAACATCGAGGTTTATTGGTCATGTATTTGGATGTGTGTGTGTGTATTTTATGTGTTCAGATGCATGTTATATTTTGGTACTATTATCGTACTTGACATGATTTTTAGGAGGATTTTGATAAAGGTGTGTGGATTATATGCATGGATTTACATACATATGGGGATTTATAAATTCTTTCAAACACAATTCTAAACTTAGGTAAAATATAAGATGAATGACACCTCTCTTGAAAGGAAATTAATTTGTAAGAAAAATTAATGACCTTTTATTTTATTATTCCAATCAAGTGCCCAAGGATTTGGAATTATTTGCAATATTGAAGGGTTAATTTTCACATATATGATCAATATTTTAGATTTAGAAATATATTATAAAAATTGATCCTAACAATTAATGTTATAAAATATAGAATTTCAACTCGTAACCAACATTAAGATATCTTGTAAACATGAAATACTATCCTTAAAATATTAATATGCAAGTTTGGAAACCCTAATCTAATCCTAAACTAATTCGTTCTAAAAGTAAAATATAATCAATAGTGAAGAAAAGAGAGGCTTTAGAGAAAACAAATTTAAAAATCCAATATTTCTTCCAAATATAAGTTGAAATGAATATATGATATTTTTTACTTGTGAGTATATTTTGGATACTAGATGACAATATGATAGTTCCATAACTAATAACCATCCTATTTTAAATGATATAGCAACATTATGATCCATCCTTCATTATCCTATATAATAGTGTTGGTGTTAGACACTTATGATTTCTCCTACTACATTTAGGAATGACTCTCCATAAGATACATCAAGATAAATCTCACATTATGTTGTTGATACTACTAATTAAAATAGTAATCCTTCTCTTACTATCTTAGGTTATTGCTAATGTTTCTAATGATTACAATAATGTGACAAGTAAATATATTTGGGTTAGGCCTATGTAATTTCCTCATTCAATATTCATGACCTGCTAATGAAATATTATGACAAGGTTAAATTTTTTTAATGATAGGTTAATAGGTCGATAAATTGATCCATGACTATCATCATACATACAACAATTATTTTGAATCTTGAGTAAGTTTTCATTTGATTTGCATATGACCCATTTCTATTATTCTAAAAACCCCTACCCACTATATTATATGATTGGTTTGAAATACGCAATAATCCACTTTTATGCTTGAAGAATAGGGCTAGGATAATTTAAAATGACTAACCTTTACCCACAAACATCACATCCCTCCTTATGGTTGACATACGACTTAAGTAGCAATGCCTAGCTTTAGTTGATAAGATCTTAGCAATAGACAACAACCTTGAATAAAATATTCTAGCCATTGAGTTTTGAATTTATTAATACGATTCTTGCACAAGTTACCCATGTTTCTAAAAAATCTAAATCATATGCATACAACTCTCTCATGGAGACAAACCCAACTAGTTTTTCTCCAATTTAATTCATTAAAAGATAAATTAGATAACTAACATGTTGACTAGTACACCCTATTTGATTTACCGATTTATGTACAAAATAAAATTAATAGATTAAAATAAATGCAACCCTCTTCAAGTTATTTTTAATAATAAACTTATATTTGTTGTTAATAAATTACAATGCATGATGATCCATGTATGGGTAGAGAATCGTGCCCCCAATTCTTTGGTGCTTGACCAATAGCATAAAATTCTTGGTTAGAAAAAAAATACTTCCTTTTAGATTATTTTATATTGTCAATAAAATAAGTAACACAGGCTTACCCTTCTAGCTAAAAAACCTCATACCATTAAATCCTACTTACATCATATTCCACTTGAAACACCTTACTAAAATTTGGTAGTGTCAAAACTAGTTGATTTATCATGTTGTCTTTCAAATTTGGAAAAAATAAACACTTTAAGGAGGTTTTTTTATTCACATAGGATAGGTCCATGATGCCTACAAATATAAATAATTCATTAAATCCTTTCATATACCTTCTTTAATGAAATTTTTAAATTTTTCTAGCCTCATCAAGTCACTAATTTGAACTTCATATGCAAATTATTGTGCTAAGTATGATCAAATAATTCGTCTTTATATTGAAGATCGTTATAGTAATAATTTGGTGCAGACACACTACCATCAAGAATTTTTAACTCCATTTCATTCCCAATCCTATGTCATTCCTACAAATATTTTTACTATAGATAATTCAATACAAGGTATACATTTATCATCATTGATTTGACCTAGGCTTCAAAGGGCGAAATATATCCCATATATACACTCTTTGACAATTTTTTTTTCTTCACAAGTAGTATAGGTCCATGACAATAATGGATATCAATATTCCATCAAATCCTCTCATATACCTTCTATAGGGAGCTTTTCAAAGTTTTCTAGCCTTATCAAGTCACTAATTTGATCTTCATGTGCAAATTGATTTGATAAACATGATCAAATTCCTCATCCTTATAAATGGTACTAATTTGGCGCACACCAGCCATTCTAAATCCTAAACCATTCCTACAAATATTTTCATCATATACATGGATACTAGGTATGGCATTATCATAGGAAGGCCTTGGGTTCAAGGGATAAAATCTATCCCACATATATTATTTGAGGAGATTATTTTTATTCACTTAAGTAGGTCCATGATACTAATGTATATCAATATTTTATTCAATCCACTCATTCACCTTCTTTAAGTAAATTTTCAAAAATTTCTAGCCTTATCAAGTCACTAATTTGATCTTCATGTACTAATTGTTGTGACAAACACAATCAAATATGTCTTCCTTATATTGATGATCATTTGGTACTAATGCAAATTATGCACACCTACTACCATAAACAAGGTGGATATTCATATCATTCCAAATCCTAAACTATTACTACTAACGTTTTCATCATAGATAAGGATACTAGGTATAACATTATCATAAGATGTCCTTGGGTTCAAAGGATGAAATCCATCCCATATACACTCTTTGACAAGATTTTTTTCTTCACCTAAGATAGGTCCATGATACTAATAGATATAAATATTCTATTAAATCATCTCATGTACCTTATTTGATGAACTTTTCAAAGTGTTATAGCCTTTTCAAGTCATTAATTCGATCTTCATGTGTATTTTTTATGATAAATGTTATCAAAGACCTCTTCCTTATATTGTTAATCATAATGGTACTACTATGGTGCACACCCGATAGCATCAATAAGGTGGACCTTAATGTCATTCACAATTTAAACCATTATTACAAATATTTTCATCATAGAAAATGATACTAGGTATAATAAATGATCATAGGATGACCTTGGTTTCAAAGGATAAAGTCTATCCCATATACAATATTTGAGGAGTTTTATTTTCTTCACTTAGTATAGATCCATGTGATACTAATGGTTATCAATACCATTTAATCCTCTCATGTAACTTCTTTAAGGAAAATTTCAAAGTTTCCTAGCCTTATCAAGTCACTAATTTGATCTTCATGTGAAAATCATTGTGATAAACATGATCAAATCTAACTTTCCTTATATTAGTGATCAAAATGGTACTAATTTGGTTCACATCCATGACCATCAAGAAGGTAGACCTTCATGTTAATCTAAATCCTAAACCATTTCTACAAATCTTTTCATTGTAGACAAGGATGCTAGAGGTATAACATTATTATAGGATGACCTTTGGTTCAAAGGATGAAATCTATCCCATATGTACACTCTTTGAGGAGGTTTTTTCTTCGTCACATAGGATCCATAGAAATAGAAGATAAATGATTGTATAGGACTGAATTTATACCCCTTGGTAAAATTCCCCTTTCACATACCTTTACCTTAGAATTTATCAAATCCAAAGGAAAAATTCCACATCACCCACCTACCTTCCATCCATTTGGCATTTGTCCTGTGCATTGATGAGAGAATATTTGTTAGGAACGAACATGCAACGCATAGACATCGATGCACCACACTGATGTCCTTAACGGATTCCTACATTTGAAGTTGGCAGAGGTTTTACACACCCGATTGGGGCCGAATTGCAACATCCCTCTTTGACCAACTGACCCAAAAACATCATATTCCTTCCCATCCCACCTTCAAAAACATTCATTCTCACTTCATTTCACTCTCTAGATATTCAATCATTCTCTCTTAGCATTCTCCACTTCATTTCTTCACTCTCAAGCAACATTTTGTTGTGACACTACAAGATTTGACCCCAATTTCCGACGGCCTTTCGTCAGAATCTCGACGATACATTGTCGGTCGATCGACGATTAACAGAAGTCAGCACCGTCACTCAAATTTCATCTACATCCCGACGGGCTGCAAAATGTCGACCTCACGATGCACGCTCGTCGGAACCGCGACGCCACCTTCGTCGATCGCACGATGAACAATGCCCGGATGACGGGAGGCATACCTTCGCCAAACCGTCGGACTACCAACGTAAGTTCATCGCCATTATGACACAAATTCGACGTATTGGCAATATTGTTGAGAGATTAATATTGTTATAGCGATCAAAATTGCCTGAGAAGATATTTCGGGAGGACTGGATTTTTGTCTCAGTGATAACTTTTCATTATCGAGATACACATCTTGTCTCATCGACAAAGCACGAGGGAAGCATATCGGCAAGACATATATATCGGAGTAACTTCTGAAGGTCTACCCGAGCAGCTATATGATTCCGATAAGATTACATCGGCAGGAGTCTTGGAGACATAATTTAGATTGAAATAGCGACAGAAGTTCATCGAACGAGCAACGAAATAGGCAAGTAATTACAGATAAACTTTGTCGGATAGATTGCAAATTCGTCGGACGTTTTTGCGGTTCGTTGTATATTCAACGAGAAAGTGCACTTTTTTTTTAAAAACCTATTCGTTGAAAGATCAAGACTATTACAGCGATCAAAATTGTCCAAGAAGATATATCGGGAGGACTGGTTTTTTGTCTCAACGATAACTTTTCATCGGCGAGATACACATATTGGCAAGACATATATCATCGGAGTAAGTTCTGAATGTCTACCCGAGCAACTATATGACGCCGATAAGCTTACTTCGGCATGAGTCTTGGCGACATAATTTAGATTGAAATAGTGATAGAAGTTCGTCGAACAAG
The DNA here is from genome assembly GCA_007115665.2 of Sequoiadendron giganteum. Taxonomy (NCBI): domain Eukaryota; kingdom Viridiplantae; phylum Streptophyta; class Pinopsida; order Cupressales; family Cupressaceae; genus Sequoiadendron; species Sequoiadendron giganteum. Next base: position 106,721,882 of record CM021102.1, read on the forward strand.
TGATGAAATAAGCAAGTCATTACGGCAAAATTTCGTCAGATACATTGCAAATTCGTGAGACGCTTTTTGAGGTTCGTCGTAAAATCGACGAGAAAGTGCACTTTTTTTTTAAAAAACCTATTCATTGAAATGTAGGAATATTGGTGAAAGATGAAGACTATTACAGCGATCAAAATTGCCTGAGAAGATATATCGGGAGGACTAGTTTTCTGTCTCAGCGATAACTTTTGATCGGCGAGATACACATATTGTCTCATCGAGGGAACCATATCAACAAGACAAATATCATCGGAGTAAGTTCTAAAGGTCTACCCGAGTAGCTATATGATGTCGATAAGATTACATCGGCAGGAGTCTTGGCAACATTGTTTAAATTGAAATAGCGACAAAATTTCATCGAACGAGCGACGAAATAGGCAAGTCATTACGGCGAAACTTCCTCGGATACATTGCAAATTCGTCGGATGTTATTGCGGTTCATCGTAAATTCGACGAGAAAGTGCATTTTTTTTTAAAAACCTATTCGTTGAAAGATGAAGACTAGTACAGCGATATGAGGCCTATTTGTAGCAGCAATAATGATAACTATTTTCTTGGTTGTCATACAAGCCATCTCCATCAACAGAGCTTTGAAACCAAATTCACACACAACACAATGTTCATAGTGAAAAGTTAGCACTTTCTTTCATCTTTGCAAATTGGTTTGATGCTTAAAACGATGCATTTTTTATATTGAAAAGTGCATTACTTACCTTTTTGAGCTTCTCTTTGTTTTGAGAGTAGTTTAATAATCTCTACTTAACAGGGCCAACCACGTGAAGGTGGAAGCTCATTTGGCCCTTACCCCCCCCCCCCTTCACATCACTCTCAATTCCCCATACCCGATCATATAACATTAATCATTCATTCATCCATTAATAACATATAGCATTCATTCATTCATCCATTAATAACATATAACATATAACATTTGTTCATTAACATATAACATTTTTTCGTTAACATATTCAGATTCATTCATTAACATATTTCATTTTTTCAGTTTTTACATATTATCAAAAATATGGTTGTCATAATATGATTACAATCACTTTTTTTTTTGTTTCTTTTTTGCAGCTAAAAAAAGCTGAAGTGGAGTATCGTTTTCAAAATCATATGTCCCCCCTTGAGTTGTTCTGAGCTCTGCTCATGATCTTAATGTACGCCTACTCGTGTACTCACAACCGCGTGGACGTGGTTGCAAGGGGGGGTCTGCTGCAATAGCAAAGAAATGTTAAATTGATATGTTTTATTATTATTGTTACACGTATTTCATTAATTAAAAGAACATCAGAGTGGTGCTCTTTAACTGATTGGGCCACATCATGTTCTTGATATTGTCTTATAGCTTCATGCTCAACATGTTGAGCACCCTCTAAATCCTGATCTGGAGTTGAAACACGAAAGATTACATTAATTAATACACCAATTGCAATTAAAAATGTTTAAAAGAACATTAGAGTGGTCCTGCTTACCTGATGGAGCCACATCATGTTCCTGATCTTGTCTAGCCTGATCATGCTCAACATGTTGATCACGCTCTACATGCTCTAAAGTTGAAACACGAAAGGTTACATTCATTAATACACTAAATGCAATTAAAGATGTTTAATTGTATTAATCCATACTGCGTTTTGTATAGCACATGAATACATCTAGTACCAGGATGCACACCATGGCCTTCATTGGTAGGTTGCGCTCCACCCTCACCAGGCTGCATTCCAATGTCATGTGCAGGATTATCATTGCTTATCTGTGTAAAACAAATAGGCACATTATTATGGTGGAAATTAATATTGAACAGATTGCATAAGTATTCAATTTGAAATAAACTTTATTGAGTGTATTTACCTGCGTGTTGGATGTAGTGGACGATTGTGTTTACCCAGTCGAGACTCTTAGCTGTTCAATCAGGGCTCCATAGCCTTGGTCGAAGGCAATCTTTAGGTCCTCTTGTGTGGGCACTCTGTTGAAATCAAAGCCCTGCATTTTTGCATGCGATCATGAATTTTGCTTCTATGATGTGATAAAACCAAAATTGTTTGCAATTTATTATTTGGATGCAATATTTCATTTATTGATACTTATAAATCGTGCGGCTACTTTCATATAACCACTAGAGCCAAGTTTGTGTTGCCCATGTTTTTCTAGTCTTGCCTTTGTTGCCTTCGATGTGTCAGGCAGCCTATGAAAAATTTGAAATACATTAGATTATGTAAAAGAAAGATTAATCAGTATATAATTAAATTGTTGATAGTATTACATACCTTCCTTGGCCCGGTAGTATCTTTCCTTTCTTCTTTTCAGTCTTCTCCTTTCCATCCGACACCAAGTCCTTCCACTCCCTTTCCGGAATCATGGGGGGATGCTCGTACTTTCTATTCTTCTCTAAATGTGACCTATATTGGTCCCTGACATACTTTAGATAGGTACCAACTTTCTTAAGGACCTTGGTTTGGTTGAATGTTTTATCACCGAACAACACAACTAAACAGTTAATGAGCTCATTTTTTAAATCTTGATTTTGGGCATTCCACCATGTATGTATGGTGGGCTCGAAGAGCTCCGATGAAATATCACTTAGATGTTTATAAAAAACATCATTTCCTGCAATTATAATGTAGGAAAATATTTCCATTTTGTAAATCAATATAATAGGGTGCTATCCCCACTGTTAGCACTTACTTCAAAAAAAATAATAATAATTAAAAAATTTTAAAGTACTTGGGACCTTCTCTATCTTTATGGGAAGGAAATCCTCGGTCACCACAAATGTGACCGACAATGTTCTCGTACTAGTAATACGGGAAAATCCAAGAAATGCTGCTAAAACATCGCCAGTAGTAGTGGCCTCTGCATCCACAGGTACTGACACATGTAGTGGCATGTGTTTGCTGCCAGAGGGTGGACTACTGAATGCCTGCATGGTATGTGTTGCCGAAATTTCAGATGACAATATAGGCACAGATGATGGGGTTGGATGATGTGTTGTATGTGCAGGAAGATCGGGATTGACACTTGTACCATCCCCTACTTCCCGGGAAACACTTGCAGTACCTTGATCACGGCCAGCAGCATGATCATGAGGACGCAAATAATCCTATAAAAACCAACACATATTTTAGTTCATGACATAAAAGAGTACAAAATATAAAACCATGAATGAACTTATGTTATAATTAAAGATCTCATGATAGAATACTTCCAAGTTCTGTGCTCTCTCAGATAATATTTTAACCCTTTCTCTTATCTCATCTGTTTGAGGCACTACGAATACCAACTAAAGGATTTCTTGATTGCATTTTTTTGGGGCCTTCCTCATCATATCCACAGGGTTTGTGGAAAATACGATGTCATCATCGCATAATAGTGACTGCACCTCCATATGGATGCTCTCCTGTACTACTGGTGCCTTTCCCCGATCAACCAACTGCAACAAGAATATTAAAAACATTATCAAAATTAACCCAATAAACTCATGAAAAAAACATAGTAATAAAACATTTTGATCGTATCTAATTTGTACAATTACAATGACGTAAACCTGTTGGATAGAAGCACTTGAAGATGGATCGTGATCTGTGCTCTGGGCCGGAGCCTTCCTCGTATGATCAATGTCCCGTTGTGACAAAAATTAAATATAAAAAATATTACCGAAATGAAACCAATAGACTTACGAAAAAAAACATAATAAAATGGTATATTGGAGTCATTAATTGGAGGTTGGGTAACATGGTATATATATAGTACATACCACCCCCATAGTAATTGTGTTTGTATCTAAGCGATTCAAATTGTAATTGATTAGCAACTCTTCCCCTGCAGTTATTGATTTTATCGCACATACGAATACACGATTTCCCTCTTGCACCTCAAATATACAATTGGGTTGCTTATTTGTTAACCCGGGTTGTGTACTATTTATAAACCCTGCAATATTCCTTGATGCTTTTGGCCTCCCATCAATGTACCTAGCCACTCCTTTATTTTAATCCTTATCTTCTAGTTGTATATAATTTGCTGATAGTGCATACCTACGCATACTTCGTGTATATCGAACCAACTGCATCCAATCTTTGTAACTGTAACAAGGTCCAACATACTCCATCAACTCAGTAACTTTATCGTAACAGACTTTTATGCCATCCATGAAAAATAGGCCCAAACCATGTAATGATGATGGTGCTATGCGATATATCCTCTCGTTGACACAAAGATCAGTGTTTATTGGAGGAAGTTCCTTGGGTACCCATTGTTTCCGTAGATGTTTGTACCTCAAGGCACCTCGATGTCACCTATGCTCTCATCATCATAAGAACATGACCCCCCTTCAGCAAGAAAAAATTCCATGCGTTTACGAAATTTTCTTCTAATCTTTTGACGTCTAGTTGATCTCCCTCTTTTAGACCTACTACATGTCTCGCTTTCCTCTTCTCTTCCTGAATTTCCCTCGCTTGAGGAAGACAAATCTGACAAATACCTATTTTGTGGTGCCTGCACTCATAAGGATGTTGGATGAAGTTCTTTCATGGTGATGTGATCCGAAGGTGACATTATGATTAATTTATCATTTCATCGCTAGAAATTGACAGGTTATAAGGTAATCAAGTCTTGATAGATTGCAAGTTATTGTTACTACTGTCCAAATGTGTCCATCACAAATCAAATCTACTTAACGTCTTTGTATAGCATCTTTGCAAGCATAAAGTAACTTCAAATGATAGTTTTGAGTTAGTTCTTTCTTCTTTCAACAAGTATTATAGCTCATTTTTGGAGCTTTCAAGAAAAAGATAGCATTGTAACTCATTTTCACAGACTTGTACTCAGCTGTATTTTTACCTTTCAATCAATAAAAGCAAGCTATTTTTCCTTCTCAATACTGGATATTGTGTGATAACATGAAATTATTGATATTTCCTTATGATGATAATGTTTATCCTTGGTTCTAGTCTAGTTTCTCATAGCCTTTATACAAAAGTGCATGTTTGTGCAGGTCATAGTTTGTGTTCTACCAGTTCTATGTAGGATTCAATTGTGAAGTCAAACATTCGAGCCTCTAGGAAGGTCATTTGTTGTTCCACTTGATTTTTGCCATAAACTTCAAAGCCTATCTATGAAATACTTATGCAAAACATGTCAAAACTGAGTTATGTATATTATAGGACAACCATAAAAAAGGTAGAAAGGTTTGAAGAATGTAGTCATGATAATATTATATCAACCTTATTGGGTTTTTTGAAAGAAGAAGAAAACCATGAAGTTCCAAATCAATTTCTTGTACCACAAGAGCACCATAAGAGTAAGATGAAGGATATGATCACACCAAAAGAGGAAAAAGGAAAAACCAATCTAAAGCTTTCAAGGGGATGTCCTATCACGCATCTAACTAGGATGGAAACTAGCAATGCATCACAAGTCATTATTGCACCCAAGCATGAGGACTCTATCCTACTATCCTATCCATTTTAAGATAACATTAATGGTAAGTGGATTTGTGGATTTGTTTTCTCCATTTATGAGGCATTGCAATAGTTGGTTAAACATCTATCATTTCTTAATTTCCTCTTTGATGCTCACAAACATATGGAGCATTAAAAGTTGCAAAGAAAGGGTAGCTACTTTCATGAACCAGTTAATGGTTTTATTTAGATATTCCTTTCCTCAGTTAGTCTAGGTTAGGATAGTTTTTATTTTAAGTGAATAAGTTTTGTTTGCACAGTTAGTTTGTTTTGAGTCATTTGGTAGGTTGAATAAGGTTGGTAGGTGTTATGTGGTGGAGCTTTTATTTTCCTTCCCTTTGGGGTGGTTTTATCTTCATTATTTTTCTACTAGTCTAGTATTTGGGGGTTTTTTCTTTCTGGCCGTTGACTTGCTATCAGTAGTACTCAGTCACTTAAGTCATGTTTTATCCCTTTTGTCTGTCACTTCACCGGCCCCTTTTACCTATCCTTTCGGTTTTGCATTTTGACTTATGCATCCCTGTGGTTTTCGGCCTATTAACCTTTACAACGTAGCCTTTGAATTATTTTTTGACCCCGTGGGTTATTTCCCCGTTTGCCTAGTGGTCCCCTTTCTTTAAAGTAACTATTTTGCATGTGCAGATTTGTATTAGCCGACGGATGCAGGAACTGCGATCCTGACCATTCATCACACACCTCGCAAGGTTTGTGCTTGCGTCATAGAAAATGTTGCGAGGCTTGCGAGATGCTGCCACCTGTTGTGTAACTTGGTGCGGCCAGTTTTTGAGTGTTGATTGATGGACGGGTGATGATGCTGACAGCTATGTACTATCTAATGCATCTGGACTATCCCTCACTGACCTCGCACAATTATAACTTCAGTTTAAATAATGTTGCGAGGTACGCGATGTGTTGACAAGTGGGCGCTGGTGTTATCGATTAACGAATGAGGTGGGACCCGTTCCATGCTGATGTGGTACCTAATGGGCAATATTCTTGCTCACTTGCTGACTGGAAGGAGGATGTGTCATTTTCAAGTTGTTGTTGACCAAATCTGGACCGTCCGTTTGGCCAACTGTATCTTTGATCAATGGCGTGTTTTCAAACAAACTGGTGTTGTACTATAGCTGTTCTATCTCGCGTGACTCGACCTGCATAATTAAATGCTAAATAACCAGTGGATTGCTATTTCAGTGTTGCATTATGGTTTATAAGAATTCCTCAATGTTTAGAAAAGTGGCTATTATCTCAGTTCTCCATTATCGCGACAGTTGACGCTCTATAAAATAAACAATAAGTGATACGAATGCCTTCTTTTGTAATTTCAGAATATATTAGCATTGCCTATTGAATAATTGGTGATTGTGTCCTTTTCGATTCCTGGTGAATTGTTAAGCGAATTGGCTATTAGAGCTTATATAGGTCATTGCTAGTGATTTGTGTGCATATAAAAAAGTTTTATGTAATGGCAGTCGAGAATAGGGTGTAATTGTTTGTTTTTCCTTAAGAAAACCCTAGTTCAAATCCCCTTCTGTTTAAAATATATGGCATCCAAGGCACGAACTATTGGTCCCGAGGCTATGCCTAGGGGTTACTCACAAGATATTATTGATCTGTTGAAACCTTCTACGAGCAAGAAGAAAGAAGGAAGGATATTGTTCTATGGACCCGTGATTCATGAAGGTTTAATGGATAAACAGTGTACAATCCATGATGCCGAATTGCCATACACTGGTTGGCAGCTCTTTTCCAATTGGTTTGGAAATAGAAATTTGCCTGTTCCTTTGTGTAATCCATGGAGACTGGACTTGGGTAAGTTGGTGGTACTGAATGTCTATGAAGATGTAGACTTATTAAAAGATATTGCTGCAAGGTACGATCCTGTGACTCGAATTGTCAAAACACATCTTGGCAAGCCTATGATTAAAGTAACCAGAGAGGAAATTTTAGAGATTTTTGGCTTACATGAATGGAGCTAGGATATGATTCCCATCAAATTGGAGGTCTTAAGGGAAGAATACAGAAACACTAAGGGTTTGATAAGGACATCCCTTTTGATACTCCATTTGGCTGTGTCAGGAAGAGGGAATAATCAAAAAAAGGTTGTTGTTGGCAAGAATGAGCCTGAACCTTTCTCGGTAGACTACTTCGCCCCTCATTTCAAGAAGACCATCTGTGCACTATGTCAAGTTATGGGGATTGACCTGAAGAAGACTGTGCCTATAGAGATAATGTATATGGCTATCAACCTCCAACACCCTAGTTATAATGTGGTATATGACTTTGCCACTTACCTTGCAGAGAACATAGATTTTGGCTTAGCAGCTTTGAAGTTGGGAAAGAATTGGGTAAAATTCATATGGTTTTCCCTGTTGATTCATATGTTTTTATATAGGGGTCAGAAGGTATTTGAAAAAGATATGGAGTTGAGGAAGATGGAAGGAGATATTGAAATGCCTGTCCAATATTGGACTAGGGTCTTAGACAAAAATGATCATAAGTTTGATTATGTCACCTTTCATAATATTTTTGGATCTAAGTTAAGGAAGGCTTTAGTTGTTGATCCACCCAGGATTCCAAAAGAAATTCATGACTTTCTAAGACCTATGGAGAGGAGGCCTGAGCTGAATCTAACCCACAATTGGAGTGATATTATCCCCAATCACAATACTACAATCTTCAGGGTCTTTGGCACCAATGCCATCCCATCTATCCTACCTAAAGAAGTTCCTCTCAAACTTGGTTTTGTAGAGATTATGAGGCAATTGGGAGCATCTCAAGATTTCCATTTGCCTGCTGAACACAAGAAAGGATCCTTTTTCCCTGAATATACAACTTTTTTAGATTTTGTTATGATAGAGGGAGGGTGGAGAAATTTACACTTGTTACTCAAGCCATATAGATTGAATACTGTACGCCCTAGGAATTATGATCCTGAGGGTTTTATCTCACAAATGAAGGCTAGACATCGAACTGGAACCTTTGTTTATAATTTCTACTATCCTGAAGATATCATTAAGAATATTTTTGATGAGGACTTACAGGATGAGAGAAATGAAATTCTAAAAATGCATAAGACTATAAATGAATCTGATGAGATGTTGCTTTCAAATATGATTTTCAAACCTGGAAGTACAAATCTGGCTTCACAAATGAATTCTGGAAAAAGATAATGCCTTCCCTCAACCTGCGGATATCTTCTTGAGTTTCTTCTGATTTTCCCCAAGAAAACCGTCGAGCAAAACACTATCACAATAAATAGTTGAGCTCATTTCAATTTATGCCTGCCACAGTTTAACTTTGCAGGACCGCCCCAATTCTGGTGAAAGATCTTCGTCGAAACGTACACAAAACAACGGCTCGTCAAAATTTCGACTAACATCAGGGTAAAAGTTTAAAAAAATTGGAAATTCGCACAAGTGCCCGACGATACATCTGATTAGATAGGTTTCGTTGGAAGGTTTCATCGAAAATTGGGGTTAAATGAGTTAGTGTGAGCATTGCGAAAAATTTGAAGCTCCATCAACTCCACATTGCAAGTTTGAGGCAAGCCATAGAAATTTGGGCTTGGAGTCTTGCGAGACCTCCCTTCATCACCATTGCGGTTGTGGTGACTTTGCCAAGTCCAGACCTTGCATTATCCCCCCATTGGCTAGTGAGCTTTTGGGTGGAGTTGGTAACGCTTCACTCATCTCCTTTGTGATTTGATAGAGTAGCATAGTATTGTTTTGTAGTGTTCATTGCAATATTTCTTTCTTTCTACTTTCTTTATGATATATTCTACTCTGTTGCTTTATGGCTATTCGTGGAGGTGGAAACACCAAAATGGGGGTCTAACTGAGGCATGACCGTATACAGCCCCAACAATTTTCCATCTTTATTATGTGTAGCTGAACGCATGCATGGAGCTAGTTGGTGAAATGACACTTTTGTGAGATTATTTTTGTCACCCTAGCCTTTATTTATCTACTTTATCATCTTTGTCTTTATTTCATGTACTTCCTTATTCTCTTTTTCCTTCAAGATCAATTAGCTAGGTTGTTAGTACATTTTTAGGTAGTTTCTACTACACTTGTTGTTTTTTGGGTCGTACGGACGCTAGTGTGCTCGAGAAATGCTAGTGCATTGTTCTGTCATCCCAGAATTGCATTGTTGTCCTTGGACAGAGAGTTGTCTCAGGTGCAGTATTGACTCTAAAAACCAGCTTGCCTAGCCGAAACCTAAAATTCAGGTCTGAAGAGTGACAAAAGTGCTACATAGTTCTCTTCATTCTCAATCCCCATCCTTTAGAGTGAGGTAAGTTAGGGCAGCCCTCCACTCTCGACTCTCTATGACCTGAAGCCTTGATGTGGTTGGTTCGCCTCTCTTACAATGATTATATTTTTATGCCTAATATGAAGGTGAACAAGACCATTTCCATTTTATGAATTGATGTATATACATCCCTAAAAGCATACAATGATTTGTTTCTAAATTTAATAATTTGAATTGCAAAATGGTAAATATTTGTTTGTTTGTTTGTTTATATAAAATTCAATTTTTAAACATGGATAAAATTAACATGTCCATTTTTAACATGTTAAAATTAGTACACAACTTTTTTTAATTATAAATAGAGGTGGTTCGCATTGCATTTAAATGAGGGCCAAATACTAATATATTCATTTTTATTAGAATATGTTTTATAAAATATTCAACCCCACCTAAAAGTTGCTCACCTTAAAACCCTCCACCTCAAATGTCTCGAAACACCCCAAAAAAATCTCACCCCCTCCACCTGATGAGGTTCACTTGTGAGAAACTATAAGTGAAAAAATAATTATGCTACAAGAAACAAATTATTAAATATAAAATGTGCCTAATATGTCCCGACATGTAGCATGATTTGCATCTTCAATGCAAATGATTGTTAAATAACTCAATTTAATTGTTGTGAATCTAGATAGATTCTAACTTTGGAGGGCAAATAAAAGAAAATTCTATTCATATGAACTATTGTATTGATAGATCCTTGATTTGAATATAAATAAAAAATTTATGGCCCCATACTCTATTGAACCTTCCACAAGTCAACCTATCCCTCCAAACAAAAAAATGATTTCATTTAAGTGGTGTAGTCAACCTATATCTCTACTTTTATCTATATTACCTCCTCTCTACCACTCTTTCTCTTAATATCGCCACCTTTCTCCTTCCCTCTCTGCCTTCCTCCCTCCCACCTTCCCTCTTTTCTTCTCTCTATCTCACCTATCCCACTCTCTCTCAATATCTCTAGGTCTTCCTCCTTCCCTCTCTACTTCTCTCTATATTACCTCCTCTCTCTCTCTCCTTCCCTATCTAATTCCCTCTATCCCTCTCTCCCTCTCTCCCTCTCCCTCCCTCGTTCCCTCTCTCTCCCTCTTTTTCTCCCTCTCTCTTTCAATCTCCCCACCTTCTTAGGTAGGAGTAGCTTTAATTAGAAAACAACATGCTCATTTTTTATCAACTCCAAGTGTGTGATGTAGGACATCCCTAAGTAGTGTTGTAATCTTGTACCATTCTAGAAAAGTGGTTTAGTTTAGTTATTTGTTTGTCTATTAGTTTGTAGATAGTATTTTGTGATGAAGAAAGTTATTGTATTTAATTATAACTTGAAATTGGCTTTCAAAGTTTTGCGATTAGTCCGATTTGTTATTTTGGAGTTTCATGCTAATGTCTAAAAATAATTTAAATGAGAAAAAGATAAAATTGGTACAAGTGTGTCCACCACATGGATAATTGTGAACAATTAGGATTGTTTTCATGTGTGGCAAATTATTTAGAGTTTACAACAACAAAATATTTTTTGTAAGGATGTATTGAGCCATTTACAATGTGTTGAGCACCATGAGGATGTTTATCCACCATTTAACCAATTAAATATATAGTTGGCGACATGTTACATGTGGTATTGAAATTTGTTCCATCTTGTGGCCAACATAGATCATTAGAAAAAATTATGGATGCTATATATATATTGATTTTTGGATCAAAGAAAGGTATGTGAAGAGATAAGGGGAGAAGTTGAGAGGTAAAACATAAGTAGGGTGAGACTATAAGGTCTCAGATAAAAAATGTGAATAGAGAACAAGGACTGTGAAGTGGAGTACAATCCAAAGGGAAAAACTAATACAACATAGTGAAGGTAATTAGACTAGCGTGTAATTATGAGGCTATATTTTAGTGTAATCTATGTTTGAATTGTCATAGTAAGTGTAATAAAATGGCTACGACCTAGCATGTAGGAGAGCCTATTACAAAAAAGTGAGAAGTTGTAATTATGGTGATAATAATGTAAACTTAAATAAATAAGAATATGTTGTTTTTATGAGATTTTTGTGTTGTGTGTGTATTTTGATGTTAGTCTAGATGGTTGAATATTCCTTCATTGGACCCAAGTCTGACCATGACTATATCAAAAAGCCACTTAGTAAAGCATTTCTTAGATATATAGAAACTATACATAATCCTTTTACAAAAAACTAAAATCAATTATAAAGAGGAAAATAAGTTATCACAACATTAGCATGAATGAACACCTAATCTATCAAAACAAAAGGTGCCTCTAGTGGTTTTAATTTTTTATCAAAATAAATAGGGTAAACGAAATAAACAACTAGAAAATCTTTTAGGTGACTATCATTGTCTCCAAACTATAAATTTGTATTTTCATCATATATAAACTTAAGATAGCTATAGGAGATGATTTATTACATCATAAAACACATCATAAATTAACTATACTTGGTATGTGAATATTTTACTATAATATTAACCTCAAATGAAAAACAAGAAGGTATAACAAGGGTCACTAAGTCTCAAATTGGTTTTAGATATCAAGTGACAAACAAGAAGGTATAACAAAGGTCATTGATTTTAGTTCCTTTATCTAGATGAATGCAGTCTTAAAATCTAGGAAAGGAACACTCAAATGGACAAACAAAAGACCAGGCTTAAGAAAAATAGTAAAGAGATTGGATATATTTTTTATGTTTCCCAATCGGATCCATTACCTTTACAAGTCATGGAAAATCATCTAAATCCTAAATGCACCTTCCATGAGAACATATTTCCTTGAGGCATTATGTCAAACAGTTCACGTGCCTTATCTATGCTTCCACATTCTGCATATCTTGCAATCATGGAATTTTGTCAAACAATTCTTAGAGCCATCCTGTCAAAGTGCCTTGTCTAATCTTACACATTTTTGCATACATGTCTACCCCGGCAGTTGTAGCTACAACATCTGACAAAACTCCTCTACCATTTATCCTGTGGTGGATGTCAATACCCTGTTCCAAAGCTCTCATTTTCGTATAGGCTGGGAGGATACTGGGAAAGGCTGCGGAGTTTGGATTTACACTAGCCAATCACATTTGACTGAAAGTTTCTAAATTCTTTTAAAAAAATGCATTTTGTGCATAACCTGCAATCATAGCATTCCATGAGACCAGATTTCTTTTAGGCATCATGTCAAACAGTTCACGTGCCTCGTCTATACTTCCACATTTTGCATACATGTCTACCAGGTCCAGAACATTTTTAACTGTGGTATCTCACAATTATCGCCTTTCCATTATACTTTGATGGATGTTCGTACCCTATTCCAAAGCTCCAATTTTTGCACAGGTGGGGAGTACGCTTGCAAATAGAACTAATCGGGATATATATTTGCTTATTGTATCGACTGCATTGTGATGACACCCATGTCTTCTGTCTGTTATAGAAACCATTTGCAAATAGCAAGAAAGGCCAAGAAAATACTGCAACGGCGACGTAGGTCAGAGATGCCCTTTTTCATCCGATTTGTTTTATGAGATCCAACGCGCAGGAACAGTGTTCAAATTGAAACATTAATGGCGATTCTTTTTAATGGAAATGGATGGGAATGGATGTCAGACAAAAAGAATGGGCCCACACCTAAGCGGTCAAAGCTTAGTGTGTGATGTTTAAGCCCAGCCAGTGATGATGGGTTTTTTAGATATTTAGTTATTACTGAAGGAATAGAGGCAGAGACAAAAAATATTACACAGAAAATATATTATATATATTCATGAAATTTTTTAACAGAACATAAATATAAAAGTTTGCTTCTGCTAGCAATTTTTGATTTTCTTCACCCTTCTTAAAAATACAGTCATATTACAATAATATATCAAAATTATATGGCCAAAATACAGGCAAATAAATTATGCCAAGTTGTAAAGTCTGTAAGCATTCAAAACATGTCTGGTTGATTAAATTAAATTTCCTTTTATCATAGTTGTCCGCTAGCGAATACTCCACAACGAACCGTCGCCAGAAAGGGCCAACACCGTGCAACCACGGAGAAGAGAGACAAGGTCAGTGGTATCGTGATGGTTACCACTCCACCGTGAGAGGGCGCGAAGGAGATCGTGGGACCACGGTAACCGCACTACCACGGTTAGACAAACTACAGGCCGTGGGATGGCGGTGAGCACTGCACCACCATGGGCAGTTAAGATGAAGATTGCGGGACAATGGTAGCAATGAACTAGCCACGGTACAGTGGTAACACTGCTCGGACGGTTAACCTGCTCAACTGCGGTTAGTGAAAAGAGAGGTCGCAGTGTCACAGTGGACACCGTGGTACTGCGAGCATGTAAGACTATTGGCGCGGGCGTGCAGTAAGAGTCGGGAACAGGCCCGAGAGTTGGGCGAAATCCCAAAACTCCCCCTTGAACACAACTCCCGCCATCTTTAATGCCCAGTCGGTCTCTTTGGTGAATGAAATTATCTTTATGCAGCGCCTTTGTAAAAATATCTACGGCTTGCTCTTCTGTCCTACAAAATTCCAGTGTAATCTCTCCATTGCTGATTAATTCACTAATAAAATGAAACCATGTGTCTATGTGCTTGCTCCTCTTGTGGAACACATGATTTTTTAACAGTACGATGGTTGAATTGTTGTCACAAAATTTTTTGTAGGTTCAACCTATTCAATTTGAAGCTCCGAGAACAGGCACGGGAGTTAGGTGAAATCCCAACACTCCCCCTTGAACATAACTTTTGCCATCTTTAATGCCCAATCGATCTCTCTGATGAATGAAATTATCTCTACCCAACGCCTTTGTAAAAATATATGCGGCTTGCTCTTTTGTCCTGCAAAATTCCAACGTAATCTCTCCATTGCTAATTAATTCCCTAATAAAATGAAACTGTGTATCTATGTGCTTGCTCCTCTTGTGGAACACAAGATTTTTTGATAGTGCGATAGCTGAATTATTGTCATGGAAAATTTGGGTAGGTTCAACCTATTCAATCTAAAGCTCCTTTAGAACTCTCCTCATCCACAGAGCCTGGCATGATGCACTTGTTGCAGCTACATATTCAACTTCAGCTGAAGATAAAGAAACAATCGGTTGCTTTTTTGAAGCCCATAAAATGACTCTAGTTCCAAAATGAAATGAGTATCCAGGCGTGCTCTTCTTGTCATCTATGGTACCAACACAATCACTGTCTATATATCCTATCAATTTAAATTCATCTAAGCTAGAATACAAAATGCCATAGTTCTGCGTTCCACTTATGTATCTCAAAATTTGCTTCCCAGCCTTCCAATGTGATTCCTTCGGTGTTTCCATAAATCTAGAAATCAAGTTGACTGAATACATTATGTTTGGCCTCGTGGCTGTTAGATACATCAGAATTCCAACAAGTTGTTTATAAAGGGTTGAATTAACATCAAAACTTGTATCTTCTTTGCTTAGCTTCAGACTAGTCACCATTGGAGTAGGAGCAGATTTACAATTTAACATATGAAATCTTTTAAAACATCTTTAGCATACTTTGCCCGGGAAATAAAAATTCCATTTTCATCTTGATTTACCTCAATGCCTAAAAAATATTTCATCAGACCCAAGTCCGTCATTTCAAACTCCTTCATCATAGCTTCCTTAAACAATTCAATTGTGAGAGCACCAGTGAAAATTAAATCATCAACATACAAGCAAATAATCAAGATTTTACCTTCTTCATTCACTTTAGTGTATAGTGTTGGTTCACTGTAGCATCTGATAAAACCATTATGTGTGAAGTAACTGTCTATTTTGCTATACCAAGCTCTTGGGGCTTGTTTCAGACCATATAGTGCTTTCTTCAGCTTGTAGACTTTATCTTCATGTCCTAATAATTCATATCCAGGTGGTTGTTCAATATATACTTCCTCCTCAAGATAGCCATTGAGAAATGTTGACTTAACATCCATTTGGTGAACTAACCATCTATTTTGTGCTACTATGGCCAGTATCATTCTGACTATATCAAGTCAAGCTACAGGTGCAAAAGTCTTTGTATAATCAATTCCAGGTTGTTGTGCATAACCTTTTACAACTAGTCTTGCTTTCTACGTCTGCTTCTCCATTTGCATTCAATTTTGTTTGTAAATCCATTTAACTCCTATCACATCTTTGTCTTTTGGAAGACTTTGCAATTCCCATGTCTGATTGTTTTCAATTGAATCGATTTCTTCATCTATTGTTGTTATCCACTTCTCCTCTTTAATTGCATCTTCATAATGGATTGGATCTTCAGGTTGAGAATAGAAGGCAAAAAGTGTAAACTGTTGTGGATTATTCTCACCTTCATTCTGCTTATAAATATCACTTATGTTTCTGATTTTATGTCTTCTCATACTTGCCATTGTCGGATTTGAAAGATCACTTGAATCTGTAGAATGTGGACTTGAAGATCCTACGCCAGAAGTTCTTGTTGTAGATGGCGTTATAGACATGGAAAATGTACAAATTCGGTTCGACACACTTCAGCCTGATTATTCACGACATTTCCTCCTAAATCATACTCTCAGCATTTCATCATATTATGTCTCTTAATTTAATAAATCATTATTTATTTGATTAAGTCTCTCTCCGCCAGTGATTAAATTAATCAATTTAAGTTAATTAACCTTATATTTCTATTTAATTAAATAAATCATTTTATTCTATTAAAGTCTCTAAAGTCCTCTTATTAAATTAAATAAATTAAACCTTATTTAATTTAATCTAACATTATCCCACTTAGTTAAATAAATCAAAGTCATTTATTTAATTAATCATTTCCTCTCAATTCTGATTTAAATCAATTTAATAATTTAAGTCAAAATTGTCAAATCATCTAATCTTGTATTAAATTAATCAAATCTTGATTAAGTTAATCTCTCTCATTAAAATCCTCTAGAGAATGCAACTTGCACATGAAAATAGATTTAATTCATTTATTAAATCTCTATTTTTCTCACATGGCATCAAAAGGGAATATTCCCTCAAGTTTGAATTCAAAAATTCCAAGTGGACTTGTACATCCAAGAAGGCATTCACTCCTCTTACATGTCCTTGTGCATTGAGCCAAGTGGCATTTATTTCATTCATTTTTCCCTCTCACATTTCATTTCTTCAAATTCAAATTCCACCTAATTGCATTTATTGGCACTTTGGCCAAAATGTGCACAACCATCAACCATTCACATCTTGACAAGTGGCACTTGGCCATTGGATGTTGAATGATCTCGCATTGTTTTATTTCACAATCTCTTCCATTTTGGAAATCTATAAATTGGAGGCTTCTCTCCTCATTTTATAATCCACAATTCAAGCAAGTATACTATACTTCATTTCATCCACAAATTTCACATACCTCATACAAGGTTACTCTCTTGAATTGAGAGCTAATCTTGCTCATTCCATTCAAGCCAACTAATATCACCATCACAATCATCAAGCTTACAAATAGGAATTGGGAAAGGGTTGATTTCAACATACCAATCAACACCAATTCCCCCATGGGATTGATAGTTGTTCATTAAAATAGGATTTTCTTACTTCCATTTATATTGTTCTTCACTCGTTTTCCTATGTTAATGTTTCAATCTAATTTCATGGGGAACCTTGATTCTCTCTTGCATTTGATCTAACATTATGCTTGTTTGTTGTGTTTGTGCAGGTTATGAATTCTCGGTTCACATTATGGCGCTAGAAGGAGGGCACTCCTGAATTTTTATTTTTTTTATAATTTTACTCATCTCTCTGTTGTAGGAAAATTTCATTCGATGTGTTCAACTGTTCTGATAATAGTCATTTCTACTATTATTCATTCCATTCCATGAGAAGAAAGTATTTTACGGTTTTTATTTCTGCATATTTTAATTTCTGAAAAAAAAAAAATTATATTACGAGTTGTGATTTTCTTTCTTTATGCTTAACTGTTCATGTATTCTCAAAGTAGATAAAAAATAAAATCAAATCATAATCTGAAGAGGCTTTGCTGCAAACCTTTTCCACTATGCTTTTCCTTACAATCCTCCCGCACAGTCAAACCAGCCTCTTACCGCGCTACCGCGCTGAAATTTTCTTCTACACTCACTATCTCCACAGCCACTTACCGCGTTACCGCACCGTCAAGCTTCATCGCTCATGGTACCACGGTGTCCACTGCCATACCGTGGCTTATCTCCTCACTAACCACGGGCTTGCGGTTTCCATTCTCCCAATCCTTCACGTTACTGCGGCTTGACCTTCCCCTGTCCGCAGTTGAGCAGTGAACTGTCTACTAGCCGCTACCATCGTTCCACAGTCTCCTGTTTAAACGCTAGTGGTAGCGCAGTTAGCTGCCTCATCACTGTCTCACATCACCGCGGTCTCCTGCCTAACTTCCTCCTCATGGTAACTGCCTCTTGGCTGTCACCGCATCACCGTGGTCTCTTGCCTAACCGTATACAGTATCGTGGTAGACCATGCTAACCACCACTTGACTGTTTGTGCTGACCGCCACCGCGTCACCGCAATCTTCTGCTTTACGCTCCACAGTATTGTGGTGAACTTGCTAACTGCCGCCCTAACTATCTTTTCACTACCACCATGTTGTCGCGATCTTCTTCTTTCCCATCCATGGTATTGCAGTAAACCTGTTGATCGCTCCCGCCATTGCCTCGCTCTCACCGCACCACTGCGGTCTTCGACCTCATAAACCGTGGTATTGTGGTGAACCTGTCATTCCACCAAAACCATTGCCCACCGCACTACCACAAGTCCCTCTTAGCCTATCCACGATTTAGTGGTAGCTATCTTGACCGACTATGCAAGTCATCACCGCGCAGCCTGCCTTAACCATCCACGGTATGGTGGTAGAGGCTGTAAATTTATGAAATAGACAACGGTGAAGGAAATTTTTTGCATTATAAGGCGGGGTAAATAAATAATTTTTTAAGAAATGGCATTTTTAATAACCTATGTTTAATGCATTGATATATGAAAGACTTTGTGGATCATTTTATTCATAATTAACTTTGTATTTTCTTTTACAGGTTGATATTGGAACCAAACCAAGGCAAAACAAGATTGGAATCCAAGATTCACAAAAGCATTTTTTAATGCTTATTGAGCTATATTTTTCCATTTTCATGCTTGTTTAAAATTAATCATTTGACTCGATCCTCTTGGTTAAAAAGAACCTTAGACATTTTCTAGATTTTGATTTGGTCTAAAATTGAACAAGTCAACTTTCACATCTCATTTGGTGCTTTTAAAATGAACTCCTCACTGCTTTGAGGTATAAAATGAACAAGTGTTTTTTATGTTTTGTAATATTTTTTACAAACTAATATCATTTAAAAGGCATATGCGCTTCTCTCGAGCTTCATGGTGATCTTGAGAATCAAAATTCTTTTGGTGATATTAGTTTGTTTAAAAGATTTCCTTCACACTTTGATTTGGGATCTAAAATTGAACAAACTTGTCTAGTGTTGGAAAAAGGCATTACGAGTGTTCTCTCTTTGTTCACGCAAACAAAGATGATCGAACTATGAATGCACTTACTCAGTATTGTACACCTTTAGAGAGCCTTCCTTGGTGGGAAAAATTACTCACCCCAAGGGAACGACTCAAACCGGTAATGAGCTAAACGCCAAGCTATTCCCAACTGGTATACAAATTCGAATGGTGAGGAAAGTTCATCATTACAGGAGCTCCTACGAACAAGTAGGTGATACTCTTTATATGGGTTGATCTTGCCTCTCGTGTGGCCTTCTGAATAGGTACCCTGATTATGAATCAATTTGTGTAAAGGCCAAAATCTTATCTATTTTTTTGGTGCAAAAGGTCATGTCCTTTGAAGCCGCCCCACATTAAATACATGCGGTTTTGTTGTAGAGATAAAAAGTATGCCATGGGAGATTCATGGGTACTGATGCTTGGTTGACCCAAGAATTGTGTGTCGTGGAGGGGAGCCAGTGTGATCAAGCATCTAGTCATCCACACAAAATATGTGCAGCTGGATTCATCCAAGTGGGAACCCAAAAAAATATTGTCTCTTCATCCTAGGGTTGTACATGTGCTTGGAAATGAAAAATACATTGCTTGGTCCTCAAAACAATTGAAAAAACAAACATTCACAAAGAACTCCAAATTTCAAATCCCTTGGAGGAAACAAATACCTTTGACAAATTTAAGTACTCTTGCTTTCCCTAGGGATCATATCCTTAGAGGTTTCTAAGTGCTTGAATTTTATCATCATTTGTTTTCACTAAGGCCAACCTAGGAAAATTGTTCCCCTAGTTTCCTTGATTTCCACATAATGGACCTTGAGGGATGAAAAAGAAAGTGGGACATTAGACATACAGTTCAAAACATAATCAAGCAAGTGTTTTCGGTAAAAATAATTCACTAAGGCAAGATAAAAGACAAATTGGACCTCATATGTGTTGCCTCAAATGATTTCTCGAAAGGTCAAAATCCCAAAACCAAGGTTCAAATGGATAAGTCTGAAAGCCTGCGAACAACGTCTTGAAATGTTCCCTGAAGTC
Source organism: Sequoiadendron giganteum (assembly GCA_007115665.2). Classification (NCBI taxonomy): domain Eukaryota; kingdom Viridiplantae; phylum Streptophyta; class Pinopsida; order Cupressales; family Cupressaceae; genus Sequoiadendron; species Sequoiadendron giganteum. The sequence continues at coordinate 106,742,216 of CM021102.1, forward strand.
AGAGAAAGACTAGTGTACAACTTCTATAAGAAGGCTTCAAGAAACAACCCAACTTTGTGTGCATTCTATTATCAACAGAATCTTGAGCTTTTTGAAAGGTTTTCTTTCCTCACATAGGAAGTATAGCGTGTTCTTCAACACCGACGTTTTATAAAAGAGATTTGCGTCTAGGTCAAAGTCTAGGATCAAAGTTGTCATTCTCATCCATCTCTCCATCAATCAAATCTTATCCCATCAACAAAATATTGAGAACTTTAGAAACATAATTCATGCTAAACTTAAAGGCTAAATCAGCAATAGTCTATCTTGGCTTAACACACCTAGCCAAATAGTCAAATCTCTTAAACAATATTGCCTCTAGGATAACGCAACTTCTTGGGGTTTACTAGTTCATGATCATCTTGGTTTGGTTGACACACTTAGCCAATCCATTCTCTTGTTCGAGTTTTTCCTAGGACAACACAACTTCCTAGGGTTTACAAACTCACCACCATCTTGTTTGACTTAATACACCTAGTCAAACTATTAGAACCAATCTAAGCCCTAAAGTTTAGCATAACCCAGAAAAAGTTCTTCAAATGTTTCACTCATTCACTTCATCCATTTACCTCATCATCATCACCAACTCCTTTGATCTGTTGCCTTACCTAGTTCTTCTCTTTTGGGCCTAAATATTAAGATCAAACGATCCCTATTTTTATGGTCCAAACAAGATCACAATACAAGAAGAACATGGAAAACATTAATGAAATATCAACTTCCAGTGACTTGGGTCAAGTAAACACCAAAACAAACCTTGCAGGATCAAGAAATCCCCGAAGTAGCTCTCCTTTGCCATCACAAAATCCTCAACAGGAAATCTATGAAGAGGACATTACAAACAAAGACTTGGGAATGACACAATCAGAAATGGTAGAAATGGTTCAAAATCCGAAGAATCATAAAATTTCCAATGTCATGTTTAAATACTTACGCACGTTAACGGAAGGAGGGGTCACATTCCCTTCTGACCTTGATGTAGGAACTAGTATGGATAGACCTCTTACAAACACATCCCCCATGTCAACTCCAAATATCAGTTAAGAAATGCCTCAAACCACATTGACAATCACACCAACCCCCTCGATTGTGAACAAAGGAAGTGCTATGTTTCAAGAGTTACAACAACATCGCCTTGTGAGCAATAAAGAGGTAAGTTTCAACACCACACCGAAAAACTCTGTCCCGGTGAATCCATCACACCCATACATCCCACTCACCTTCCATAATCACACAGATTCATCCTCATTTTGTGCAACACTGGCCTATCCGTTAAGCATACCTGCTTCTCTACCACAAGGAGAAGGTAGTTTGTTTGGAGCAACAAGAGTCATTGACCCATTTTCCTTCCAGGGTAGCATGTCATCTCTTCCTCCATTTTTCTTCACAACCACATCACCTCTTGGATTGAGTTTTCCCCCCCTACCCCTCGATAATTTTTCAAATACAAGCAATCCAAGCCTCGCATCAAATTCTCTCTTTTTGTCGGCAGCATCACAACAACAAGTGGCGACCATTCAAGCCACCATGGTAAATACATCATTCAGTCCTCAAATCTCCCAAAACATACCTTCTCAAGGACCGAACATCTCAACCACACCTCCAACAACCCAAATCCTGATCACCACCATAACCATTTCACCTATCACAAAGTTTGGCATCATTCCCATTCCACCACCAATTCCACCAAAAGCTAACATGACAAATTCATTCACCACCCTGATCCAAACCATCCAAAAAACCAATCAACAAAGGGTACTCAAACAAAAAAAACAAATTGCATAGCAGGCTGCTCAACAAGCACAAGCACAACTAGTTGCCTAACAAACTGCACAAGCTGCACAAGCCCTGCAAGCCACACAAGATGCACAAGAAACCCTACAAGACTTTAAAGCACAGTAACAAGCCAAACAACAAGCTTTGTTGGTGCAATAGTAGCTCGACCAACAACAAGCTTTGTTGGCACAATAGCAGCTCGACCAACAACAAGCTTTGTTGGCACAACAACAGCTCGACCAACAACAAGCTTTGTTGGTGCAACAATAGCTTGACCAACAATAGGCTTTATGGGAACAACAACAGATGGACCAACAACAAGCATTGTTCCAGAACAATAGCATCAAGATGAACAACAAGCGTTGTTGACACAAATGTAGGCATACCAGCAGGCCTTGAATGCACAATAAAGCTTGTAGAAAACTCCCACTAGTACCCCTCCCACCAACCAAACACATCAAAACACATTCATTCCACCTCCTGATCCGAGCAACGATGTTGCAACTCAAATCAAACTTCTCTTGCAACAGGTATTGGACCTCCAAGTAGGAAAAATAACCAAAACACCAGGTAGCTTGTGCCCTTATCCATTTGACAGAAGTCTCACAATGGTACCATTCCCAAAGGGATTCAAGATCCCCAAATTCGACAAGTATAATGGAAGAGGTAACCTGTCATGTCCCCTTCTCAGTGACATCTCTCGGAGTACAGGATTGGCCTATTACACGACCCTCGTAGGCTGATAGACTAGATAGAGGGTCACTTCGGAGCTTGGCTCAGCTTCAGTTAGCAGAGATTGATCAGTAGTCTTTCGTTTTGACTCAATCGGAGACTTTTTGCTGAATTGCTATTTTTAGCAGTTCCGGGCAGGCAGTGTGGGACCCCTGCTATTTTTAGCAGTATGGCTTTGGCAGTATCCGGAATCACTTCAGAGTTCGTCAGCATTAGACGGATCAGTAATCAGATGAGTAACGAGGGAGATATTAATATTTAATTATATTGATTAAATATTAATTATTTAATGATTTATAATATAAAGTTATAATGTTATATTATAACTTAAGTGATTTGCCTTAAGGGGTGCGCCCATCATCAGAAGGGGCCAAAAGTGACAATTAAATTATATTGAAATATTCAGCTGTGACTATTGAAATATTAAAAGATTGAAATATGAATATTTCATTAAAACCCTATTCTTAAGGAAATCGCACTTTTCAGCATAAAGAGGGTTTTGCCTTGGGTTTTGGGGATTGTCATTTATGAATTGAAAATTGATGAAGTTTGATCAGAGCACGAAAGACAAGGGTTTCAGTCTCAGAGCATTGGGGAACGAGCCATCTCCAGTGAAAGCAATTCAGAGGGTGTGAAATATCATCTGATTTATTGCCAGGCAAGAGATTTCTTCATTCAGAAGGAATTACAGAGCATCCAGAGATCATTTATCTTCAGAGTTTACTATTAGGTTTTTATTCAGTAGCATCTTTCAACTCAGGTGCCTATTTCATTGAGAGTTGAGGGTTTGAGTGGAGGTCGTACTTATTCCATTGTTGCTTGCTGCCTTCAAAGCCATACCACTACTGTACCTGGCCGTACCATTCAAGAAAGGCCGTACTTTTCAGCTAAGGAGAAAGCGCCTTCCATATTGATCATCTGACTTCTACCCAATAGGTGCACTCATCTTAGGATCAATCTCTTGGCATTGGATAGAAGGATAAGTGATTATTATTGCAGCCGTACCATTATTCAATCATCTTCAGCCTACTGCAAATCAGGTTCTTTTAAATAATATTAGTCAGATCTTGCCTGTATTTTTAGAGATTCTTATTGTAGTTGCTATGGCAAAAATAATGAAATGATTAGTTATTGTTTTTTGAGCCTATTTGTATTAAATCTGCGCTCATTGAATTTTATATGAATTTTATATCAATTTATTATCAAAATCGCAATTTCTCTATTTCATGCAAAAAAACCCAAAAACCACAAAAAAATCAAAAACTTCAGAAAACTTTCAGAAAACAGACAGTATCGGAAACAGGGGGAACAAGGGGTTTCTACATAACCCTAAAAACCACATCAGGGAATTTCAAGTGCATTTCATGGAGGTTGCATACGATGACACATATCTAATGCGACTCTTCCCTCGAAGTCTGGTTGGTCCAGCCATGGAATGGTTTTCTCATCTACCCATAGGCATTAAAACATTTCAAGAAATCATGGAAGCTTTCCTTAAGAATTATGCTTTCAACATGGGTGTGGATGTTAGTTTGGAAGAACTATCAACACTCAAACAAGAAAAAGGAGAGTTATTCACAACCTTCTTGTAAAGATGGTAATCCAAGGCCAATCACAGCAAGTGGACCATGTCAGAAGAACAACAAGTTTGCACGATCATATCTAATCTAGATGAAAACTTGGCATTCTATTTAAAAATGAAATGCATCACATCATATGATCAATTGATCCCAAAGGTGCTCAACATTGAAAGAGCCCTTACTGCGTGAGGAGGCACATCAATATTTAATCCACCATAGGATAACCACTCATCCAACAATTTTAATGACAAACCTCAAACATGGTCGAGGAACAAAAACATCACAAATGACAGTGTGGTCGATGCTAAAGTGGTCATAAACGCTCCCAAGCCGAATATCCAAACTCATCACCAACTGCAAAATCACAATCACAATAATTTGCAAACTAATGCAGTAGTAGCACAACAACAACCACTTCCCACCAACCAAATAAATAACTTGGGTAATCAAGGAGGACCACCTCCCCGAGGAAAATATCCCCCCAAGTGAAATTTCATGGCTCTTGGGGAATCTATTAAGTCCATAATGAAGAAGTTGGTCAAGGAAAACCTAATCAAAGTCTCCAACTCCAAGAAATATGCGGAACCCACGACCAAACCGCCATGGTATAATGAAAACCTCCTTTGTGACTTTCTTAAGATCAAGGGACATACCACTACAAATCGCATGAGACTGAAGAATATCATCCAAGACCTCATCGAGGAAAAGATCATCAATGTCGAGCAACTAGCCAGTAATCAAGATCTAAAAATATACACAAATCTGATGCTAGACCACAATCAAGGAAATAATCAGGGGAACGAAAAAGGCAAGAAAAAATATGCTAGTGCTAACCTAGTATATGAGGAAATAGTCGCATGTGTCAATGAAATGGTCACAGTCATTAACGTCAACGGAACCAACACTAACTGTGGAGTCACCACACAGGGTGGCAAGGTCGCCATTACAGGGGAACCATCTAAGACCCCCACTTTAAATACAAAATCCATTCCCTATGACTACAATGTCATCGACTAGCTGAAGAGAACCCTAGCACAGATCTCCATCATGGAGCTGTTAAAAATTTCCATTGCCCATAGGAAAATTCTTGATGAAGCATTAGCAACATCCACCATCTCTACCACCCTTGACACAAATCAGTTTCAGGCTATGTTTGGTAATATCATTACCCTGAATCTCCTTACTTTCTCCGATCAAGACTTCCCCCCATAACCATCTCATAACCGCGCACTTCACCTACAAGTGTTGGTCCATAAAAAGAAAGTTAAAAGGGTCCTGGTAGATGGAGGTGTAGGCCTTAATATTTTCTCTCTCAAACTTATAAATAACTTGGGATTTACTGAGGATTCCATAATTAACAAGAACAAGAGCATCACAATAAGGGCATATGATGATCAAGAAAGAGTGTCTCAAGGCACTATTAAAATCCCCATCCAAGTGGGACCAGCAACCATGGAGACTACCTGCCAAGTCCTTGACCTCAACTTACCATATAACATCCTCCTTGGTCGTCCATGGATCCACAGAATGAAAGAAGTGGCCTCGATGTTTCACCAATGCATCAAGTTCCTTTACCAAATTGAGGAGATCACTATACATGGGGATCCCGAACCATTTTCCTACTACAAAAACTTGGAAGCCAAGTTTTACAAAATACCCCAAGTGCCAAAAAATGATGAAGGCCCATCCACTTCATACATCGACCCAACTAACCTCGCCTCCACTTCTGCAATAGAGACACTCATCATCCCTGATATATCTGACATCAAAAACATGATCCAGGACAACGGATGCATAGACAATAGAATGAAGAAGAGTGCATATTTTGTAGGAGATTTACCAAAATCTCTTAGATCACATGGGAAACCTTGACCAACTGAAACACCTGTCCACACCCTTAGGGAGGACCCCTCTGGATTCCACCATTGGGGAGACCTAAGTCGGGAAAGTGTTGGTGAGGAGGATATTTCAAGCATAATATAGTGTGATGCAGAACCCACACCCATAATACCTATGGATGAATCCAACAGAGGACTACAAATAATGCTTGGCATGGGCTACAATAGAAAAGAAAGCCTTGGAAGGAACAGTGATGGATGCCTGGAGCCCATCATTGCAGAAAGAAGAAGGTGGAACCTTGGCCTTGGATGTACTCCCCCGAGTATAACTGTATGTGGAAGAGGTACTCCAAGTAGGGCAGTCAAGTCCTCTCCTCAGGGATCGACAACTACCCTTAGACCACCTCTATGCCTAGGTATCCCACTTGACAACTTCACTTTTGACGTCACTAATGTCTACGACAGTAGTGACGATGATGATACCATAGCAGGCCTTCCCATGCTCTTTGAGGACTCCTCCCTACTAATGATTAGCACCTCACCTACTGATTCAAACCAATCAACCCATAAAATCACCTTAGTATATCTTCAACTCATCGATCATGACCAATGAGGACCACTAATTCTGGACTCATTCAAAAATGATGAGGCTCTCTTAGAATTCATGGGACTAAGGGATACAGTTCTGTGTGGGGACCACAAGGTGGGTTTCAACATCACTTTAGACACCCAAGCCTATTATGGGGAGACGATTGAGTCCTTCAGTCGCAAAAGAAAAATATCAAGAATAAGCTCAGAGTTATTGAGTGAAAACCACACTGTGGAACTCTCTAACCACATAACAGTAAAAATAAAGGACGCATCCAATGGTGAAAAAATCTTTAAGGCACCAGAGGATGAAGGATTCAATCTCCCCCCTACTGCTCTACATCAAGAGAAATCAGCGATCCTGGCAGAGCAGTGTAACCCTGTTAACTTGGGAACGGAGACAGAACCAAAAATCACTTTCTATGCTAAGTCTCTCCTGACAGAGGAACAAGAACTACTAGCAACATTTCTGAAAGAAAAGAAGGTAAAATTTTCATGGACCTATGCTAACATGCCAGGTCTGGATCCTGAAGTGGTGGTTCATCATTTGGTTGTTTACCCTGGAGCAAAGCCGGTTAGAAAAAAGCTAAGAAAAATGCATCCACAGATAGCCTTTCTAGTCAAGGTAGAATTATAGAGGCACCTGGATGTTGGATTTATACACCCGATTGACTATCCAGAATGGGTATCCAACCTTGTACTAGTCTCAAAACCAAATGGGGGCATCTGCATCTACACAAACTTCATATACCTTAACAAAGAATGTCCTAAGGATGAATTTCCACTACCCAACATTGATATGATAGTGGACATGATGACCAGACATGAGATGCTATCACTGATGGATGGCTTCTCAAGCTATAACAAAATAATGATTGCAAAAGAGGACCAGCATAAGACAACATTCACATGTCCTTGGGGCACCTATTGCTGGAATGTGATGCCATTTGGGCTATAGAATGCAGGGGCTACATATCAGAGAGCCATGACACTAATCTTCCATGACATGATACACAAAACGGTCAAAGATTATGTGGATGACATATTGGATAAATCAAAGTAGAGGCAGAACCACATAGCAACCCTAAGTACAATTTTTGATAGACTAGAAAAATACAAGGTCGGGCTCAACTCAAAGAAATGTGTCTTTGGGGTACAATCAGGAAAACTGTTGGGATACATAGTGTCAATGAGAGGGATAGAAGTGGATCCTGCAAAGGTAAAATAAATCCTTGATATGGAAGCACCAAAAACACTGAAACAACTCAGAGGATTACAAGGAAGACTCCATGCCATCTGAAGGTTCATAGCGCAACTGGCAGACAAACAGATTGTGTATTCACATCTACTCCACAAGGGGGTAGCATTCAAGTAGGACGACAAGTGCGAATAGGAATTCGACAAAATCAAAGAATACCTACTTATGCCACCAGTGTTAATGCCACCCATTGCAGGGAAACCATTGATCCTATATATCTCGGTAACAGTAGTAGCCTTGGGTGCTCTTTTGGCTCAGGACGACGAGAATGGAACAGAAAGGGCTATCTATTACATTAGCAGAACAATGGCTGGCCAAGAGTTAAATTACACATTCATTGAGAAAGCTTTCCTAGTTGTAGTGTTCACTTCACAAAAATTCTGACACTACATGTTGGCACATAAAATCAAGCTCATTGCCAAAATAGATCCCTTAAAATATCTTCTATCAAAATCTATGCTCATGAGAAGGATGGCTAAATGGGTAATGATATTGTCAGAGTATGACATTGAGTATGTGGAGTGAAATGAAATAAAAGGACAAGTCATTGTGGACCAACTAGTAGAAGCTCCCATCTACACAAACAATCCACTCATATTAGAGTTTCCAAATGAGTCCATTTTCAATCTCAGCACAACCGATCATTGGAAGCTATACTTCGACGGTTCCCACACACAACATGGATCAGGAGCTGATGTTTTCTTCATCACCCTCCAGGGGGATTGTATACCAAGAACTTATAAGTTGGCATTCCCCTATACCAACAATATTGCAGAGTACGAGGCTTTAACCATAGGTCTCAAGATTGCAGTGCAGTGGTGAATCATGGCAATAAAGGTCTATGGAGATTCACATCTAATCATCAACCAATTCAATGGTGAATACCAAACTAAGGATGATAAGCTCACACCATACAAGAAGGTGGTAGAAAGCCTCAAGGAATCATTTATCGATATCACCTTTGCACATATACTGAGGGAAAACAACAGAGCAGCTGATGCAATGGCAACGATTGGATCCTTGCTAGATATCCCTCGCAACATCTTGAAACATGAATTCTTGGTAGAGCAGCTTCTCGTACCCACTTTCAAGGTACCAAAGTCAGAATATCTCTCGAGGGGGCAATAGTGGGGCATTTGAAAAATCAAAAAAATTTTGAACTTTGATCACAGCAGTTTATTCTTTGAATCAATTCAACAAGTACATTGCTTCAAAGAGGGGCAAAATGTAGACATGGAAAAAGTACAAATTCGGTTCGACACACTTGATCCTGATTATTCATGACATTTCCTCCTAAATCATACTCTCAGTATTTCATCATATTTTGTCTCTTAATTTAATAAATCATTATTTATTTGATTAAGTCTCTCTCCGCCAGTGATTAAATTAATCAATTTAATTTAATTAACCTTATATTTGTTTAATTAAATAAATCATTTTATTTGATTAAAGTCTCTAAAGTCCTCTTATTAAATTAAATAAATTAAACCTTATTTGATTTAATCTAACATTATCCCACTTATTAAAATATATAAAAGTCATTTATTTAATTAATCATTTCCTCTCAATTCTGATTTAAATCAATTTAACAATTTAAGTCAAATTATCAAATCATCTAATCTCGTATTAAATTAATCAAATCTTGATTAAGTTAATCTCTCTCATTAAAATCCTCTAGAGAATGCAACTTGCACATGAAAATAGATTTAATTCATTTATTAAATCTCTATTTTCCTCACATGGCATCAAAAGGGAATATTCCCTCAAGTTTGAATTCAAAAAGTCCAAGTGGACTTGTACATCCAAGAAGGCATTCACTCCTCTTACATGTCCTTGTGCATTGAGCCAAGTGGCATTTATTTCATTCATTTTTCCCTCTCACATGTCATTTCTTCAAATTCAAATTCCACCTAATTGCATTTATTGGCACTTTGGCCAAAATGTGCACAACCATCAACCATTCACATCTTGACAAGTGGCACTTGGCCATTGGATGTTGAATTATCACACATTGTTTTATTTCACTATCTCTTCCATTTTGGAAATCTATAAATTGGAGGCTTCTCTCCTCATTTTATCATCCACAATTCAAGCAAGTATGCTATACTTCATTTCATCCACAAATTTCACATACCTTAGACAAGGTTACTCTCTTGAATTGAGAGCTAATTTTGCTCATTCCATTCAAACCAACTGATATCACCATCATAATCATCAAGCTTACAAACAGGAATTGGGAAAGGGTTGATTTTGACATACCAATCAACACCAACTCCCCCATGGGATTGATAGTTGTTCATTAAAATAGGATTTGCTTACTTCCATTTATATTGTTCTTCACTTGTTTTCTTATGTTAATGTTTCAATCTAATTTCACGGGGAACCTTGATTCTCTCTTGCATTTGATCTAACATTATGCTTGTTTGTTTTGTTTGTGCAAGTTATGAATTCTCGGTTCACAGGCATCTATTGACTTCTTATTGCTGCTCTTACATTGCTTGATGGTGTCACTTGTTGACCACTTGCTTGAGCTTGAATTGTTACAGCAGTAGGAACATTTGTTGTTACAAAAATTTAATTTTCCTCTTATGGGATATTGACAGTTACATTGATTATACTCTCTCTACTTCCATCCCATGCTTCATCTTCAACAAATTGAACATCTCTATTGATTATGACCTTCTTAGTTGTTGAATTAAAAAATTTATATGCTTTGGAGTCATCACTATAACCAACAAATATACATTTCTCTCCTTTATTGTCAATCTTTCTTCTCAATTCATCAGGTACATGTGCATATGAAACACATCCAAAAACTCTCATATGTGTTACGTTGTGTTTTTTGCAAGTCCATGCTTCTTCAAGGATGATATTCATGACACTTTTTGTTGGGAATCTATGCATTATGTATGCTGCACAAGATACAGCTTCAGCCCAAAATTCATTTGCCAAATGCTTGGCTTTCAGCATACCCCTAGCCATTTCCATTATTGTTATGTTATTTCTCTCAGCTACCCCGTTTTGTTGAGGTGTGTATCTTGTAGTAAACTACTTGTGAATACCATGATCTTTGCAAAAATTCAAAAACTCTCTTGAAACATATTATCCTCCTCTATCTATTTTCAGCACTTTAAGAAAATGACCACTCTATTTTTCAGTAAGAGATTTGAACTGATGGAAGAAATCAAACACTTCACTTTTTTGCTTTAAGAAATAAACCCATGTTTTCCTTGAATAATCATCTATAAAAGTCAGAAAATGAAAACTACCACCTATTGAAGGTGTCTGCATTGGACCACAAAGATCTGAATGAACAATTTCTAATGGGGCTTTTGCTCTTGTTGATTTCCCTGTTGGGAAAGACTCTCTATGCTTCTTTCCTAGAATGCACCCTTTACAAACTTTCTCAGGTTTTTCAATTAATGGTAATCCCTTTACCATACCCTTTCTATGAAGCAAATTCAGACCACCAAAATTCAAATGACCAAATCTGAAATGCCACAGCCAATTTTCATCTTTTACTTCTGCCTGAAAGACAGTTTGAATACCAGTTGATACCTCTTGTGCTTGTGCATAGTTTGTACTCAAATCTGGCTGAATTCTCAAAGGAAATATGTTGTTTGTCATCTTAATCTTAGAAATTAACTGACTACTTGGGTATTTGTCTAAAATTGTGCATAGATCATTTTTAAAAGTCGCTCTATAACCCTTTTGAACTAATTGTCCTACACTCATCAAATTGTGTTTCAAACTTGGCACGAAATATACATTAGAAATATATTTTTGCTCCCCCTGCTTGGTTAGAATATTAACATTTCCCTTTCCTTTAACTGACACTTTGTTGTCATTACCCAGGGTGACATCAGACTTAATATTCTCATCTAGACTTGTAAATAACTCTAAATTTCCTGTCATGTGATTACTACAGCCTGAGTCTAAAAACCAAACTTCTTTTTCACTAGCTTGTGCTACATTACATGCCAGAAACATTGTGCTCTTATTTGGTCTTTGTTCCTAACTCTCTTTAGTAAAATTTGCATTTTGTCTACCCATATCATACTATTTCTTCCCACGCTCATTCATTTAATGTCCAAAATTTTTACAATAATGGCATTGGACCTGAGATTTTTCATACCTTTGACCTTGAGGTTGATTCTGAAATGGGTCTTGGTTGTTGCCTCTTCCACTTGAACTTGATGGGTTGTTTCTTCCACCTCTGTTGAAACCTCTTCCTCTTGCTCTGAAATTTGATCTTCCTCTGCCTCTTCCTTGGTTAATTGAAGCTTGTGACTTGAATGCATGCTCCAATGACATATTAGTTTTTTTGTTGAGCTTGTGCTCATGAGAAATTAGTTAAGCATAAAGCTCATCAACTGAATACTAGGTGAGGTCCTTTGTCTCCTCTATAGTTACTGTAATAGACTCAAATTTTGTGGTTAAACACCTCAAAATCTTCTCTACCACTTTGACATCTTCTAGTGTCTCGCCATGTATTCTTATCTGGTTCACCAGTCCAATTATTTGAGAGAAATATGAATCTACAGACTCATTATCTTTCATATACAGAGTCTCAAACTCTCTTCTCATTATTTGTAACTTTACATTTTTAACTTTCTCCATTCCTTGATAAGAAATTTATAGAATGTCCCATGCTTGCTTGGACCTGGTTGTAGCTGAAATTCTTGGAAAAATACTTTCATGCACTCCTTGTAAAATAAAAAAGTGATCTTTTGAGTCCTTCTTCTTCTTGTCTTTCAGCAAGTCTTTCTCTACTTGAGTCAGAGCATTGTATGTTGCAGCATCTACTGGCTCTGGAAAACCATTTTCAACAAACTCCTATAAATCTTGTGAGCAGAATAAAGCTCTCATGGTGATAGACCAGTAATCATAATTTTTCCCATTCAATTGAGGAATTTGGGGATTACTCAAGCTTGTGCTTGCAGCCATGTTTTTTCAAACACTCTAAGACAAAATTAATATGGAGAACCTGCTTAGATACCACATGAAGGAAAAGAGGCAGAGACCAAAAATATTACACAGAAAATATATTATATATATTCATGAAATTTTTTAACAGAACAAAAATATAAAAGTTTTCTTCTACTGAGAAATTTTTGATTTTCTTCACCCTTCTTAAAAATACAGTCATATTACAATAATATATCAAAATTCTACGGCCAATAATAAAGGAAAATAAATTATGCCAAGTTGTAAAGTCCGTAAGCATTAAAAACATGTCTGGTTGATTAAATTAAACGTCCTTTTATCATAGTTGTCCACCAGCAAATACTCCACAACGAACCGCCGCCAAAAAGGGCCAACATCGTGCAACCGTGGAGAAGAGAGACAGGGTCTGCAGTATCATAGTGGTTACCGCTCCAGCACGAGAGGGCGCGAAGGAGACCGCGGGACCACGGTAACCGCACTACCACGATCAGACAAACTGCAGGCCGCGGGATGGCAGTGAGAACCATGCCACCATGGGCGGTTAAGATGAAGACCACGGGAAAGCAGTAGCAATGAACTGGTGGTTAACCGCTCAACCATGGACTGTAAACTGTTAGGCCACGGTGTCGCGATCAAGACGGAGTGAGAAAACCACGGGACTGTGGACTACATGAAGATGGGCCACAGTATAGCGGTAACACTGCTCAGACGGTTAACCCACTCAACCGTGGTTAGTGAAAAGAGAAGCCGCAGTGTCGTAGTGGACACCGCGGTACCACGAGTAGGTAAGACTGTTGGCGTGAGCGCACGGTAAGAGCTAGGAACAAGCACAGGAGTTGGGTGAAATCCCAACAATCACAAGGAGTTGTGGACTAATTTTTGTTGAGAAAATTGATGAATAATAATGGTGATAGTATGTATAAAGTGTACCAACTTAATTAATCTAATTAAAAGTACATGTGATTAACCATTAATTCCATTATAGAATATGGATACGCATATAAAACAACAATTAGAAATTGAAACAAACTCATAAAATGAAAATTATAACACTAAATATATGTGGACAAACTTTTTTAAGAAAAAAATTTGCCATCAAAGAGAGCACAAGCTCATATTAATCTAGTAACAGGTTGATTTAGATTGATAGATGCCCCTACCCTATGATGTGGCATGCCACCACCAAATCCCTATAATGATCTAATATTAAAATAATTGGGTTTTAGACCCATTTCAAACTCTTCCCATAATTTTTTCAAACAATATAATGGCACCTCACAATTAGTGTGTGGTGGATGATCAAAAACCATCAATAATTATGGGGAGAAAAGGATAATGAATAATTAAATAATTAAAACAATTATTTAATTATAGAGGAAAATGAAAATAAATAATTAAATAAATGAGAATTTATTTAATTATGGGAAGAAAAAGATAACTCGGTGATGTAATTTAAATAAAATTGATATTTATTTAAATTAATCAAAAGAAGAATGGGTAAAGTGAATTGATTAAATAATTAAAAATTATTTAATTAATAGAGGAATATGACATTAGAGAATAACTAAATAATTAAAATTATTCAATTGTGTATGGAAGAAGGCGAATTAGTGATAAATGTTGCTTGTAGGTTCGGGATATTTTTCAATGTCTACAGGTCACACCGCTCAGGGCATTGCCCCCTCCTCATTGGATGGAACCATGGGTTTAGTAACCCCTCAACCAAAGGCTTCCAATGGTAACAATGACTAAACAATTAAAATAAAATTTATTATTAATAAAAACTAGTGATTTTAAACCCAAATTCATACCATCGACGTAATAGCATTGCAAACATGAAAATTGATGTCATAGTCTTACGACTAAGCATAGTACGCAGAATGTTCCTAAGAAATATGACACTTGGGTATCATAGATCTTGACAACGATCATGTCATATGGTACGGTCATATACAAACCCATATGATTGTGCATAATATGTTGAGGAATATATAAGAATATTCAGTAACTATGACTACATAATGTGAATGCTTGTAAACCATATAATATGGTCAAGTATAGATCCATACAACCGTACAAATATGCCAACTGTGCAAAAAAACCTCTAATGCCCCCAAGACAAAGTGTCCAATTTTGATAATTTGGTAGGCAATATTTAGGTTCTCAAGCCTTCTAAACGCAATGACAAGGTTAGTTTTGGCCCAAAGTGCTCCAAAAATTTAGCTACCTCCTAGATCTGGTAACCTTCACCTAACTTGAAACCCTTGTAGATTAATATGTCAAATTTTGATGAAACAAAAGTCAATTCTAACTTTCTTCAATTCTTTAGATTCAACTATGAGGTCCATGAAACCCCAAATTGCATTGAACAAATACTTTAATCCAAAATATGTCCCTCAGATCTGGGAAGGAGTCTACAACATTGGAGCTTTAATACCATGTAGGAGTTGAATGTGAACTTCAAAAATCCTAGGATCAACTCCAAAACCAAAATATCTTCAACAAGAGAGAAATGGAAAGAATATATTACCATGATTAAGGATGAAATATTGATTTATTGAGTATTAAATGTACATATGATCCTTTGCTTATAAAGGCAAAGTTGTGAGATAGGATTAGACAAGATCATGACATGTTTCTTAATCATTTACAATAAGACAACTACCTGAACAATTATTAAATGACCTAGGACTCAAGAATTAAATGACATGTGATAAGATCACATGACACCTAGAACTTCTAGAAATATTATATGTATGACCTAAGTTAACTTAACATGTAAATATGACCCACTAGTGAACTAGTTAGGTAAAACACCTATTTACACCAACAATATGCTCAAAATTTAGATTGGGTATAAAGGATAATGAATAAAATATCTAAAGAATTATATGTTAATGGACTTGAAGTATCAATTCAATATGATTTTAACATGGTTAGAGAGAGATGAATAGAATAATCATATCAATATTCTTTAAAGGTAGAAGAGAAGTTGGAAATTATGAAAGAGAAAAATGACTCTAGAGGAAGAGGAATATCGTCTAAATGAAGAGGAAATTTAATGATGGTGGAGGAAAAAATATAAATGGAGAATATAGCACTATTAAAAATAGTAATTATAGTCAAAACACAAGGGAAAGATGTTCATATAGAATATGAAGAGGTGGATGATTCATGGGATCTTATTATAGATGTGGTGAAGTCGTTCATAGGGATTTGATTGTCTATAAGTACAACAAAATAGTGGAAGAAAAAATGGGTAAAAAATTGAATGTTGCACAAGTAGATGATGAAATTATAGATTTACTCAAGTGTATGAAAGAGATAGGCCATTAAGAAGCACTTATGATAAAAATAATATTGAACATTAAAACTTGGCAAGAAAGATCACGAGCCAATATAAATATAATCTATTTAGAAAAATATATAAATCTAAGTAAAAAAATTGCAAGGTCATCGTGGATAGCGGGAGTATAAATAATTTGGTGCTTCAAAAAATTGTTGAAAAGCTTAAGTTGAAGAAGAATTTAAAACACCCATATCTATACAAGGTTTCATGCATACAAAAAGGGTTTCAACACTTAGTAAGTGAGCATTGTTTTTTGAATTTTTTGATTGGTACATATAGAGATGAGATTTTGTGTGATATTATTCCCATGGACACTTGTCATATTTTTTGGCTAGGTCATGGAAATTTGAAAAAAAGTTGTGCATGATGGTAGGAAGAATACATATACCATTGTGAAGGATGGAAAATAATTTGCGTTGATTCCATTGAAGGAAAAAGGGGAAGAGGTGGATGACTTGATCCAAAAGTGTGTTTGAATTATAGAATTTTTTATATAAAGGATATGGAGAAAGAGAAATCTTGATGGGATTTCATTCCTAAGCCTATGGAGGTTAGGAGAGAAAATAAAATTGAAGAAGTTCCATTAGAAGTAAAGGAGTTATTAGAGAATTATGATGAGATTATTTAAGATGAAATATTGAATGGGTTTCCTCCCTTAAGAAGAATTAGTCACCATGTGGATTTAATCCTAGGAGAAAGTTTATTAAACAAGGAGACATATAGAAAATGAAGAGGTGAAGAAAAAAATTCAAGGGTTATTAGATAAGGGTTTGATAAGGGAGATTTTTAACCCTTGTTCTAAACTAGTGGTATTATAACCTAAAAATGATGAAGAATGGTATATGTGCATAGATTCACAAGCTAAATTTACAAGATAACAACAAAGTAAAAATTTGTGTTACCCCAAATAAAAGATTTAATAAACTACCTAAGTGGATCTAAATACCTAATAATATTTTATTTGAAGAGAGGGTATTGCCAAATTTGAATTAGAGAATGAGATGAGTGGAAAACCATAGTCAACACAAAGGATGGGTAGTATGAGTGGTTTCTTACGCTATTTGGACTAAAATTCTTGAATAACATTAGTGAGAGTAATGAAGTAAGTGTTCAATCCTTTTCTTGGTATTTTTTTATTATTTATTTAACAATATCTTGATTTTTAGTAGAACAAATGAATAAAATTTAATGTATTTGAGGTTAGTCTCACAAAATTGAAGGAAGAGAATTTTCTAGTCGACTTGAAAAATAATAATTTTATGAAGAGTGAATTAACGTATTTGGGCTCTACCATTTTTCAAGAAGGTTTATGAAGGGACTCAATAAAGGTAAGAGACATTATGGACTAGCCACCACCAAGGATTATATTCAAAGAAATACATTTTTCATGGTTTAGTGAGTTTCTATAGATACTTCATCAAAAAAACAATAGTTGTATTTGTGCACCTATCATAGTAACAATGGATGGTGGTATGAATGAATTTCATTTGATAAAATTTGTAGCATAAAATAATTTTTCTTTTGAAAACGAAAGAAAAATTAATTAGTTCTAGAATTACCAAATTTTAGTACTGTAGACATGCGAAATTAACATTATTGATTAGCATCATATTTGATCATTTTTAATTAATTAACCTCCTAAAGTCTCTTCATTTAGTTAAATCAAATATATTTAATTATATGGCTAATATTCATTTTCCTCTCATTTGATTTAAAACAAATCCAAAAATGTAAATCAAATGTCACACCAACTAATCATTAGCTTAATTATTCAAATCCCTGATTAATGCTAAGCCTAATCCATGTCCCATCCTCTAGCTTTTCCCACTTGCACAATAAATCATTTATTTTGATTTATTAAAAACCCCTATTTTCCTCACAAGGCATATTCCCAAGGAATATACCCTCATTAACTCCCTTTGTTTGACTTTTTTGTCCAAACAAATTTCCCCCCAAATCCTTCAACTACATGCATTTAAGGCCATTTTCAAATTTCAAATGGGCACATTGGCCAAAACTTGCACAATCGTGGGCCAATCACACTGTGAAAAGTGGCTCTTTCTTATTTGTTGGGGATTAATCCCACATTCTTCAACATTGCCTCTTATCTCTTCAAACTTAACTATAAATTCAAGTCTCATCTCCTTAAAAATGGAACACAATCTCATGCAAAGTTATTCTCTTCATTTGAGAACTAATTTTGTCCATTATCACAACATTATATCTTCATCATTTAGCTTGGAAAGTATTGGGAAAGGGCTCCTTCACATACTCAAGGTGCACCAATCCACCATAGAATAGGTATCTAATATGTTTCTTGCTTTTAACTAAGTTAGTTTGTTATGTCATTTATCAATCATGTTGGATTATTCTATGGAGGTGTTGATTGTTTGTCTTGTTTAGAATACTAACCATACTAAAATGGGTGTGTCTGTTGAAGGTTTTCTAACAAATTGCAGATTTCACCATCTACAAGTACAAACTGTTTCCAAGTGGATCATGATACAAGTAGGACAATGATTTGAAAAAAAATTAGTCAAGATGGTAAGCTCGCACTACTTAGTTTAGTGAAAATATAAATGAAGATAAAAGTACAAGTATTTATTTTATGACCAAGAATTTTATGCTATTGTTCAAGAACTAAAGAAGTAGGTGTGCTATTTACTACCCCTACATGGATCATCATGCAATGAAATTCATTAAAAACTAAGATAAGTTAAGTCAAAAGCATTTGAAGTGGGTTGATTTTATTTAAATATATTAGTTTGTTTTTATACATAAATAGGTAGATTGAATAGGGTAGTCAATGTACTTATTATCTAAGTTTTTTTATTGAATTAAATAGGGGTAAAAGTATTTTAGTTCAACTCCATGAGAGAGATATATGAAGATGATTTAAATTTTAGATAAAAATGGGTAGTTTGCAAGATTCTACTAATTGAGTCAAAAATCCATGGCTAGAATATTTTGTTCAAGGTTGTTATATGTTGCCAAGATCCTATCAACTAGAGCTAAGTGTTTTTACCTAAGTCTTATGACAATCCTAAGGAGGGATGTGTTGTTTATGGGTAAAGATTTTTAATTTTAGCTATTCCTAGCCAATTCTTCAAGCATGGAAATGGATTTTCATTTGTTTCAAACCAAATACCTATTATATTGGATAGGGAGTTTCAAAATAAGATAAATTTTTCATATACAAATCATAGGGCAGACTATTCAAGAGTCAAAAAAAAAAATTGTGCATGAAAAAGAGGATAGTCATGTTTCAATTAATCAATATTTCAATCTATCATTACAAAAGGTAATCATTTTCTAATATTTTATTAGTAGGCCATGAGTATTAAATAATCTGACCATCACACTGGCCCAACTAAGAGAACTTTACTTGCCTTATGAGTGTTATTATTGGAAACATTAAGGATAACCTAAGATATTAGGGGAAGGGTTCCTATTTTAATTACCATTATCAACAACCTAATATGATATTTATCTTGACATATCTAATTGAGAGATAATATTAAATGAAAAAAAAGCAATCATAAGTGTCAACCACCAACAATATCATATAGGAGAATGTTCTGGAATGGTTCATAATGTTGTTATAGCATCCTAATTGTTGGTATGTGGCAACTGATCATTCTATACTGTACACTCTTCATGTATCACAAAAAGGGAAAAATCACAAAAAGGGAAAAAACCCTGATTTTGTATAACCCTAATTTATAAAGGGTTTAGGATAGAGTTACAATATCATTAGAAACAGGCGATTATTCGCGATATTGTAATAGGGTTTTGTACTGGTTAATAACATCATTGGATGGCTGCGGTTTGGTGGATGTAGCCCACATTGGGTGAACCACGTTAAATTCTCTGTGTTAATTTTATGTGTGATTTTATTTCTGGTTTATTTGATAAAATCTGCATTTAGCTTTTAGATATCTGCCATTGAAATCCTAACACTAATCTCAAGAGGAAGGGAGCAAGAACTTTATGTAGGATATTTATGTTTAGCCCATATGTAGAAAGAGATGCTTTCCTCAAGGAACCTACAACATGTTAAAATTGATGTAAGGCCTTAAGGAAATTTACATCAAATGCTTATTTGATTGCCTTTTTAGGAGTGGACATTTCCTTGAATTTTAATGTTGATAATTTGTACCATTACTATGAAGGAAAAACAAGTGAAGAGAAAGGAAGAATTTTATTTTTTTGAAAAAATAATCGGTAAAATAATTTCCTAAGAGAGAATAGGAAGAATTTAAGGTAGTGATAGGTTCCTAAGTGATGAAAAAAATCAAGGCAAAAAACACAAACAATACTTAGTGAAATGGAAAATTAAATTGCATATGAATTAATATGGATGAGTGTATCTATGGTTGTTGAGCATGGAATCTGTCTTAGATTTTGTAAAAAATCATAACCCTTAAGCTCATCCAATATATTTCTCTTAATTGGAATGTATAATGCAAGAACATTTAATAACATTAGCAATCTCATCTCACAAAATATAATAGAAATTTATTAATTTTTTTCTTTAGTTTTGTGTGTTTGTTGTTTTTTGTTTCTTTTCAACTTGATTTCTCAATTAATTCTATAAGGAGGATGCAATTTTTATTTTTATTTTAGACTAATTCTATCTATACTAAAAACCATCTTCAAATTGTTTCAATCCTAAATCAAGCAACTACAAATCAATCTTTAGTTAGAATAGGTTGTTTCAAAACATAAAATAGGAACTATGTATACAAAACTAAAAGGACTATGTATTATTTTATAGGATTTATTTCTCATGTGCTACAATCCAACTAGGTGTGTGTTATAAATGCATTACCTTGGTGATAGGCTACAACGGGGCCTACTACAAATTTTTGCATGATAAACTTTATATGTGCTCGAAAATTATATAACATAATTATCATTTATTTTTTATGTAATATAATCACATATAAATAAATGATAGTGATCCTATACAATTTGTAGCATTTTATTTTCCTTTTCATTAACCTCCAATAATTGTCTTGCTAATTGTTATCTACTGAAATTGCACCCTGTTGAACCAGACGTTCAACAATTCAGAGAAACATGGGAAGACCTCTAAAGTTGTGGGTCACTTATAAAAAAAGGTCAACCTTCAGAGAAGGTCACCTTCCTATGGTGTCATGTACACTACTAACTTCTAAGGAAAATGGAGAAGGAGTGCATAAACCAAAAGATAGATAATGAAAATAAAAAGGTAGCACACCGGATAATACTAAGGAGCATAAAACGCAGTTTATACACACATATCCAGTCAATGATAAAGGACTTGTCATACACAACTCAATCACATATATTTCCTACATAAATATTTCATGGAAATCATTTATTTGTGTATACTCCAAGAAGGAAATTATTCTTCACAGCTAGAGAATACTTGGATTTCAAACACAACCCACAACCTGCAAAGAACATATATTGTTCTGCAAAAAAGTGCTAAGATTAGACATAACCATAAGGAAATATATAATTTCACTAATAGTTGCATCAATTAAACAAATGCACACACAATTTCTAGAAAAAATGACAAGGTAAAATGCTTATAGTCATTGATTTCATGGTGAAACACTATTGTATATGCTTGAAACTGAGTTACAAATCTTTTTCTTTTCCTTCAAGGACTCCAAAGTTTCACAAAATAGAAAAAAGAATCAAGTAAGAACTAAATGAAAAGGAGTCACTCAAGTGACAATATGAATCAACTCCCTCCAAAATTCCATAAGAATAGGACTCCCAAACTGATTGGGGTCAGATGCATCAAAAGGGCCTAAAATCTAGCTACTGCATTCCCTCCAAATGAGCTCCCCATGAGTGAAAAAGTCAAAAATGACTTGGTCAAACATGATGACACATGAAACAACCCTCTAAAAGCTCCTATTTTCTCCAAAAAGAAATTAAACACCCCTATATGCCCTCTTCATGTTGGACAACTATTTCAAAACTCCTCTATATCCTTGGCATGTCATAAATTCAAACATATCTTCTCCCTCAAGACTTGGTCATATCTTGACAACCTTTTAAGCGTTTTATTTTGCATTGAAGATAACATTTAAATTAAGTGATTTATAAATATCACTTAATTAAAATACTTTACAGCTCAAGAAGAAAATGCAAAAGAAAACAAATAAATACAGGTTAAATACTGCTTTGAAATTTTGAAAGGCTCCATTCACTAAAAATTAACCAAGGCATAAAGCCCACGGGCGTCATTAGCTCATATTACACATTTTAAGAACTTAGGAAAAAGCCTCCTCCCATCAGCATATTTTAGGGAAAATTCCCTAAGTAACAAAACAAAGCAAAAAAGAAAATGAAGAATTTCATTTTTTCTACGAGCTTTCTGGAGATTTCCACCGCCAGAATAGGCTTTATTCTCTATGCACGAGCTGCCAAAGGTTAGATTGAAGATTGGACAAAGGATTCAATGGAAATCATTTTGAAGTTTTGAAGCTTTTAAATGAAAAAAGTGACACTACCAACTCGGGTAAATTCTCTATGGGTTTAATGTTTGCATCCTCCTTCATTTCCCGTGAATAATCATGCCTTTTCGAGCTTACTTATCTCAGCAATAATGTAAAGAGATGAATGTTCTGTCTTTCTATGCATTTTCTTCTTTTGGCTTCACATATGGCCACGGCCTCATTGGGTCCGCAAATAATTGAGTTTTCTCTATCATAGGAAAGTCATGGTTGTATATTTTATTTCAAACACTTGGGTTTTAAAGACACCCTCTTTTCTTGCTTGCTCCTAGCATGGTTTTGCATTGGTCTTCTTAATCTTTGCTTGAGGGTTTGTGAATTGAAAACCCTATGCTCATGCTCCTCTCTTGCTTTTACTTAATTAATTTCACCTGGGTTCTTCATGGCTCGGCCTTCTGGATTTTTTCCTTTTCTTGCTAATTAGAAAAACACAAGTCGTGGTCTCATTTTGTACATTCCAGGTCCATTTTTTCCTTATTCTATAGGTACTCTTGAGGGTTTCCACCTATCACATATGGCACAAGATCACTATTACTTATTCATGCATTATTTATGAGTTGTAGCTTGATTGAGACTTTCTTCCCATATAATAATGAATTCCTACTTCTACCACTAACCTCCTTGCTACCTTCCATCATGCCCTCATTTAGTCATATCACTTCAAAATTATTGTACAAATAAAAGTGATGACTTGATAGTATCCAATCTTCTCATGGAAGCCTTTATTTTCACTATATCAAGCAATGCACCTTTATTATTATCTCTGCTTTTACTATCCTTGTTGTTTTGTTAATAGTCTCATTGTACTATTCTTTGCATTGCATTTACAACATTTACTCATCACATACTCACCACATACTCATTAATATGGGTAAGCATGCACTGTCATCCTTAATAAACTGTAAATGGTGATCATAACCTTGTTGTTCTATTAATTATAATGCTTCTTTTGAGGATAGTGATGAATGTACTATCTGATGTCTTTGTCTAACAGTAGTAACAAATATTGATCAAGGCTTATGATAGCCCCATGAGAATTTTACTATTCTTGTAACCCCAACATAAACAAGGATGGTATAAGATCACAAACACTTCAAGCACCCTATGAAATTCTCACTTTCCTTGACTTGACATGATACTTGTCATTGTTTAGAGCCCTCCATATTATGGGCTCCATCATGGTTATCACTCTGCTATCTTAGTAATATGTAAGCTTTCTTAGCTTGAATGGCCATGCTCACTCTGTGTGATTTCTATGAGCTTTATTCTTTGATTCCTTCAAAAGTGACTACTCTTTGTCATCATTATTTGCATAAAATTCTTGAGGTTTCATGTCTTCACATTGGACTATTATATCATGAGATTGATTATTCTCAATGACTGATTTGTGATGACTACTAATTGCTCACTGTTTACTATGCATTGTTTAAAAACTACAGTCATGAGGACTGTCTCCTTAGGATTTGGCATTGTATGTTGTTCCTAGGATTAATACCTATTACAAAGAAATCCAAAATATCTCCTAGGAAAAAAGGTTACAAATACTTACTTGCTCTATCCTTTGCATTGTCATTTTGTTAACTCTTGATGGCTATGTTTGACAATAGATATTAAGAAGATTCATGACTGCTTACCATAAGCTGATTAATATAACTAGCCCTTTGAACATTTTCTACTATCAAAAGGAGTTATAGTCAACTCTCAATTCCTTGGAAATGCTTGCACTGGTGCTTTTTCTCTTAGATCTTCAACATACTTTGAAGGTCACTTGTTATGGCTCTTTGACACCCTCTATGACTTACCTTCATAATGGACTAAATTTTTTGTGTGAAGAAAAAAAGTTTAACTTACACCCTTTGATCATGAAATCACTATGACATGCACATAAACCATGTCTTATTCTCTTAAACCTTATTCATGGCTATATTCTACTTGATGTGAATGGATCTACCCTTTCTTGTCTTCATGTCCCATATCTCCATGACATTGTACCCTTTAGGTGGATTAGAATTTTCTCATTGACCCTAGATCTTTGTTTGCTTTGGATAGTGGTCTATTGAGTGTGCAAAGGAATCACTATGGACGATGATTATAATAAAAGCTTGTGACAACTCATTATGTTTATATGACTACTAGAAATTTATGTCTTTGATCTTATTATTCATTATTTTGACCTTGGATCTTTCATTGGTCCATGATCACTGCTTTTTTAACTTACTGTAGTTGTATTGAACAAATATTGATTGTTTGTAATGGTGAATTCATCAATTCACTATTATGAATGATAAGTATCTGATCGAGCTAACTAAAGTCATGTTGGGCTCGACCCTTGTGGGAGCCACATTTTACCCCACATGTCATAAATAGATGAAGGGTATGTGCAAGATAATGATGGCCAAAAAGTGGCAATGTGAAAAAAGTTACGTTTTGCATCGACCCAAAAATGTGAAAATCCCAAGTTGACTTTTTCCGGCTTGGGTGTAAGTACATTGCTCCAAAGCAATGCCCAAGGCAAGAAGTACATATCGGATATCCGATCCAAATCAGATATCTGATTTGAATCAGCTATAAATACATAACAGTGGCATTTTGAAATCATTTTAGTCATTTTAAAAAGCTGAGGGCGCATAGTGTGAATGACTTTTGGATATCAAATATCCGATTTGAGCAGATATCTGATTTTGAAGGTAATTTTTTTTTTTTTTTTGTTTTTCAATTTTTCTATTAGATCTGTATAATTTTAAGTATTTTTTTATGGATTTTTATTAAAAATTAGGGTTTTTATTGATTTTTATTAAAAACTAGAGTTTACAATGGATTTTTATTTAAAATTAATGTTTTTTTTATGGATTTTGATTAAAAACTAGTGTTGTTTATGTATTTTTATTAAAAACTAGAGTTTGTTATGGATTTTTGTTAAAAAGTAGGGTTTTTTTGGTATTTTTATTAAAAATTAGGGTTTTTTTACAATAATTTCATTTATATTGTGTAATTTCAATTAGATTAATTAGTTTTTAACTTTAATCAGGTATTATGGCTAAGAATGAAAATGCACAAATTCCAAACGCTCCACCACCTTCGTAGCCATCAATTGAAGACTTAATTGGTGAAAAATTGGAGCAATTGAGGGGCATTTGTGATGTTTATAAGATAATTCCTCGGTTATCCAAGATAACAAACACATTGAAGGAAATAATTAAAAATATAGAAACCCTCTCCACCCAACATAATTCCTTTCATTCATGGTGAGAAGACATGAGGGAATATTACTCATGTGGAATGTCTTATGATGATGTGAAAGATCTCCAAATAACAAAAGCCCAAATAGCATCTTCTATTCGTTAACCTTCGCACCGGTTTTCTAGTTAATGTTAATAAACCAAAACTTTCTATAAAATGGTGCACGAATAGGGACATTGTAGATAAATTTTGGGATTGTTGGTGTATGTTTTTTGATAAATCACCAAACAACAATTGTGATATACCATTTTACTGTATTCAAAATTATACACTAATTTTGTGTTAGGGCATCATGTCAATTACTTTGACATTAAACCCTTCCAAGGCGTCGGTGGAGGTATGCCCCAGGATAGACGAGGGGTAGTTAGAGTAGTCCCACACCCATATATTCCTCCTCCTCCCCTTCCTCCACCACCTCCAGTATATCATCCAAATATTATCTAGGATGCAACCACATAGACTATTCAGGCTATTCACTCTTTGAGTGGTCTTTTGGTTTCGCATGCTTCTATAGTAGCTTAGCCAAATTTTGGTGATGTTGGCAATGGATTGAGTGTTGCTACATCCTCCTCCTCAGGTCCAAATATTTGTGTGCCACATAATTGTACTATGTGCCACCAGATATGCCTGGGTCCTCTTGTACAACCCACTGAGAATCCCTTGGACACTTTTGATTATGACCTCCATGATCTGGACATTATAGATCAGACACAGGGGAGTGGAGTGCACCCTACAGAGTCCTACATTGGAATAGTGACACAGGTAAGATATAAGTTGTAAATTCATAACTTGCATTTGTTTTTAAATGGATGTTAATAAGAGATAGTATCAAGTACTAATATTTATTTACATGGTCTATTTAACAGTTGATGTCTAAGGAGGAGCTCACACAGGTGACTGATAGCACCCTTAGGGCCATTTCATTTGGCCGCAACATGCACATAGTATATATTTTCGCACTCACTCGTTTACATTTTTTTATTATATACTTTCTTTTCATTTGAATTGTCATTAATGAAATTATATAATAACTTATATGTTTATCTTATTTCCCTCTTGTAGGAAATACCTAGTGCGAGCAAGGTGCAACCTTGTCCAGACTATGGAGGCACAAATTTAGATAAGGGGAAGGTAATTAAACTCAAATTGGATTGAATTAAGATTTTTAAGATCTTATATTGATTATACATACATCAACACAGGTTGGTAGTTTCATATGTACTTGTCATTTTTATGTATAGGCAGTTATGAGCTATACATAGTTGTTGACAAGTGTCACAATGCCTAAAGGAGTAGGTATTGGAACACCTTAAAGATTAGGTGTTCAAACACATCAAGGAGGAGGTGTCGAAACACCTGAAGGAGATAAAGAAAAAGATCAACCTAAAGAGTTATGTGTTTATTTTATTTTATGTTTGGTAAATATGTTCCTATTACCAAAAATTGTATGCTAACTTGGATCAATTTTATTTTTTTGTTCACATATATAGATTGACATTTCAAAAGTTGGTTTGGTGTGTTCTTTGAGAGGGGCATATTCTAGGACTCCTGGCCCTTTGAAGAGACGTATATTTTAGGTAATCAAGATTTCAATTTTAGAGTTCAATTAAAATTCAATGTATATTGATTTTGATGCTAATTATTCAATTTTAAATTATATAGTATAACTAATCTCAATTGTGGTTTGATTTTTTCTTGTGCAGCTACCTTTAGAGCCAAAGAGTGTTTCAAAGAGGCTCCATTTTGATGATCCGCCAGTAGTTTAGGATGAGATAGACATTTTGGCATTTAAATTTTTAATAGATATTGAGATGGCATATGCCACATTTTGTACAACTTTGTGTGAGTTGGCGTTGATGCCATTTTTGTATATGTACATACACTTGATTATTGGATAATTTGATATATAGAAGTTGACAATCGAAATTTAATTTGTTCCTCATGTGCATGATTAAACTCTTTGAAAACTTAATCTTGAGCAATGGTTAAATATCAATGTACAATAGCATAAAAAAGAATGGTTATATTATGTATTTTATATTCATATCACTGATTACATTGCATTGCACATCTTTGAAACTCAAAGCATTACTTCACATTGCATAACTAACAACTAGATTGTTGATAGATGAAAAAAAATCAATTACAATATGGTTTTTACAAAGTCAACGTAAGAAATTATGCAATTACTTCACATTGCATAGCTAATAACTAGGAGCAGTTGTCAATTGCATTTTCTTGTCATGGAATTCTATGAGACCACATTTCTTTGAGGCTTTTTTTCAAATAGTTCACTTCCTTATCTATGCTACCAAAATTTTCATACATGTCTACCAAATCTTTTTATCAAACAATTCACTAGCTTGTTTCTATGGCTAAAAGCCTAAAATAAGTTCTTTCAAACAAGCTATGGATGCTTGGAAAAATTCTATCAAAGCATAATAGTAAGCAATAGCATAGACAAGGTAATGAACTGTTTGAAAAAATGCCTCAAAGAAATGAGGTCTCATGGTGATGGAATGCCATGACAATCAAAAGCAATTTTGATTCTCATGGAATTCCATCACCATGAGACCTCATTTCTTTGAGGTATTTTTTCAAACAGTTGACTGCCTTGTTGATTGTCATGGCATTCAATCACCATGAGACCTCATTTCATTTGGGTATTTTTTCAAATAGTTCACTGCCTTGTCTATGCTACCACATTTTTCATACATGTCTATCAAATAATTCTATCAAACATTTAATTTCCTTTCTGCTATAGCTAAAAGCCTACAAAAATTGCTTTCGAACAATCTATGGGTGCTTGGAAAGAATCTAACAAAGCATAATAGTAAGCAATAATATAAACAAGGCAATGAACTATTTAAAGAAAATGCCTCAAAGAAATGTGGTCTCATGGTGATGGAATGCCATGACAAGAAAATTGCTATAGATTGTCATGGCATTCCATCACCATGAGACCACCTTTTTTTGAGGCATTTTTTTAAACAATTCATTGCCTTGTATATGCTACCACATTTTTCATATGTCTACCAAAGCATTTTATCAAACAGTTCACTACCTTGCTACTATGGCTAAAAGACTAAAATTGGTGCTTTCAAACAAGCTATATGGATGCTTGGAAAATGGTGCAGGAGCACCTTGGAAATAGAGGACCAATTGATGGTTAGTTGATGCAACCAACGATGGAAAACCACTCACTTTTATAATAATAGGAATTCCTAAACACCTTTCTCAACTTAACTCTCAGATATCTTTAACAACTCCTACAACTAATCATCATTCTATAAACCCATTTTAGTCCCCTTCAACATACTTCCAACTCACATAGGACTCCTTTGGAATGAATTTCACAAATCACACAAACTACGATGTTCAACCTAGCGAAATAGGCCAAATTTCCAAAGCAACCACCCTTGGAACACTTCAAAGATCCTAAAAATTGTTGGAGTGGAACTCAACAGATGAAAAAACCTAAAATTTTCCCATTTATCCTCTAGAACTTTCCCTCTAAGACCCTATTCCACAAAACCCTCAAATTGCTCAAATTTGGCAAGGGTTTATTGAAAAACCTACTTGCAGACTTCCCCAAACTTTACCACAAACTCCAACACCCTTGAATAACCCTACATAAGCTTAAAAGAACAAGAAAAGTGACTTCCCTCAAACAATTCCCAGTTTTACTCTCTCTAACCTCACTTTTTCATGTAAAAACACCCCAAATGCCATCTATGGCATCACCAAAAATCATAATGCTGACCTCCCCTACACAACAAACAATGAAATTTTTTTTTATCTATCCTAACTAAGCCTATCCACTGAGTTATAGCATCATACAGTGGGTGGAATGCTTAAAAGTCCATTTTAAATGCACTCAAACCCTTGGAACAAGGCTCACGAACTGACCTCCAGTAAAATGCCTCTTAAATGAACGAACATGAATGAAATTACTTGAAACCAAGTTTTTGAAGAATTCAACTCTGCTTCCCACTAGTTTCTATTAAAAAGAAAGCAACAAGCTATGGTCTCATGGCTTTTTTTTGCATGAAAATTAGCATTGGAGTTCGGTTGGAGGCTGAAAACTACTTGTAAGGGCATAAATAAATCTTGTTCTAAAACTCATTTGACCAAACTGACTATTCCAACATGTACATATGGGTATTTTTAGGTTAGGTATGGTCCCCTTTTGCACCCAAATAGGTCGAAGTAGTCCGAGCTACGTTCAATCGACGAAATCCCTTGAGTCCAAAGTACTAAAATGAAACAACCTTTGAAGGGATATTTCTCGGAAACCATGATGCTTATAGACTCTTCGTCTGAGGCTATCGGATCATATTGGGACCATCTACAATAACCTCTCTTGGTTTTCTCTATCTCGGAGGAAATTTCTCGTGGTGATGAGTTTTCAGTTGAGGGAAAAGTTATCAGATGCAAGCAGTGTAAAATTGCAAAGTGGTGCAACTTTCATTCTGCAACTCGTACAACCAAACTGACTATTCCAACACGTTTGGATGGGTACATTTATGCTAGGGATGGTCCTTTTTTGCACCCAAATACGTTGAATCACTTTGAGCTACATTGGACTGACGATTTCCCTTAAGAGGCCAAAGTGCTAAAAGGCCATACCATCTATTGTACGGTCTGTAGCTCGATGGTATGGCCATGGTAGATGTTATTAGAACTTTATAAGGTGAATATGTGGGTTTAAAGATCTAGAAAGGTCTGTAGTTGAGTTGTTGAGTTGCCATGCATGGCAAAAATGAGTGAAATTTGGTGAAAAATGGTGGTTACAACATGCTAATGTCAATGAAACGTGGGGGCAACAAGATTTAAGGTTGAATCAAGCTTGTGTAAGTACTAATAGACGTGTTGGATGAGTTTATAGGGTGTGGAAAGGTTGGAAACATTGGTTTCCTTAAAAACCTCATGAAAGTTGCTAAAAATGAGGGTTTGTTGAAATAGAGCTTTAGAAAGTGTATCTCACCAAAAAAAATTGTGGTTTTGGTGGTTTGGTAGGATGTTTAATGCCGCCCCATAAAAATTTCAGGTTTAGGAAGTGTTTAAATATGAGCCTCTTTGTAAAATGGGCCCATTTTAGTGAAGTTGCACCCAAGTTTGGGTTTGAGGATCAAATTGGAGTTTGAATCATCTTTAATTATAATTGTGTTGTTTAAATCCACCTAGCTCTTGCATCAAAAAACTCTTACCCAATCAACTTGAACATCATGCACACCCAAATACCTTGTTTCCACTTTTCTAGATCAAAGACTCAATTACATTGGAAATGACCTTCACATGACCTTTTTAGATTTTTTTTTTGGCAAAAGTGGCAAGCCACTGTAATTTATTATATATAAATAGGAGATATTACAAAACTTGGTTCAAATGAGCATACCGACAGGATAAAACCAAAAAGAAAACCTCTGGTTGTAGCTCGACTAAGTACATAAATCTCTTACAAAATTATCCCAATAACAGTAACTGTAAGCATGAGTAATGTGAAAAGCACAAAAGACAATTCTTAATATGACATTATATCAAATACAAAGCTAAATGAATCGATTCAAAGCAATAATCTATTGAAAGCGTCATATTGTTCTCTATCTCTAAAGATTTATTAAACCACTGTTGCTCTCAGATCGTGAGTGCACTATGATTGTTAAAATGACAATTCAAAGAATGAGATGGATGCTAATGCAATGATATGGAGCTTAATGTTACAATAGTAGATGATAAAGAAACTAAACTAGCATGAATTGACATGGAAACAGATAAATTCAGCTACAGGAGGCAGCCATGATATGGAAGCTTGATTTGTTGGATGTTGGATGTGTGATGCTTGATGCTTGAATTCCTGCAGAGTAAGAGTGCATAAGTTAGATTATCTGGATCCTTTCTTGGTTGAATGAGGCTTTATTTATAGAATTCCTGGCTGTAGCAATGCACAAGGATGGCATTGAGAGGCTTGGATTCAATTTGGAGGATTGAATGGTGAAAGATGGAGGAGATTGAGAGAATTTTGGTGATTGTCTCTACCCATGAAAACACTAGGCAAGAGAGGAGGAAAGATTGATGGAGGAGGATTGAGAGAAGAATTTGGAATTTGTCTCCAATTTGTCTCCAAAACTTCCCGTGAAGTTTCAAAGCATTAATTTAGACATATTTTAGACATAAATTAGACATAGGATATCTAATTCATTTTTGAGGAAATATAGATGGAATATTCCTTATGCTTTTATTCAAATATTTTGATTTATTTAAATTAACAAAAGAGGGATAAATAATTTAATAAAATGAACTATAGAAGTTGTTTATTAAATTAAATAGAAGAATACGACGATTAATAAATAAAGTGTTTTAATCTTTATTTAATTAATTTAAGATTGATGTGATGGAATAAAATAGGATTTGATAATTAAATCAAACAAAGTATTTAATTTTGTTTATTTAATTAAGATGAATTATTAGAATAATTTAAATGTGAATGTGAACGTGAACTATATAAATAAATATTTCTATCTATTTAAACAGTAGAGGAATTTAGGATAATTAATCAGATCCTCCAAACCAATTTTAGGTGTGTATATTTTGCCCCTCTTCGAAGTGATGTGTTTACGCGTTGCTTTGAAGAAAACTTTGCTGCTACTGCTAGGATCGATGATATAAAAAATAATTATGTATGCCCCAGACATTGATTTTCAGATGATTGTCGATAATATGCCCCCTTGGGAGATAAATTAATGATTTGATGATTTTTGGAATTTTTAAAAAAAATTATGATGATTTGATGATTTGATGAAGATACGATGATGAAATAATTTATCTCCTGACAAATGATGAAGAAATATAGCCTGCAGATGAATTTCAATTAATATCATGGACAAAATTAATCAAAATATAATAAAACCCCTCAAAAATCCCTTTTCAAAAGTTATATATAGTCCAAAAGGTCATTTTCAAAGTCATTTGCACTTTTTGAGTTAAAATCCTTGTGAGAAACATTTCAGCCAACTGGAGCAGGATGCCAATCCCTTACCACACTCACCATTTCGAGCGTTTTTAACATCACCGACGGACGATCGCGTATGGACCTCCGGTATGTACCCCTTATCCTCCTCATTTTTCGTGAAATTATGTTTTTTATGCATTTTATTGCTTTAGGCATATTTTAGCTAGTTTAGCGCTTTCAAGCCGCATTGTAGCTCTTTCACTCTAGTGTAGCACTTTCAGTAGGTAGATTAGCACTTTGAGATTTAGCACATTCATTAAATTCTCTAGCACTTTCGATGATATAGTGCTTAGGTAGTGAAATTTAGTGCTTTGATGCCGAATTTTAGCGTTTAGAGAGTTCTAGCACTTTGATTTGGTAGATTAGCGCTTTCATGGTCTATTCTAGCGCTTCTAGTAAAGCGACACTTTGATGGACTATTTTAGCTCTTTGATGCGGTAAAACAATGCTTAGGGTAAAATAGTGCTTTGGATGCCTGTTATAATGCATCGGAGTGCTGAAGTAGCGCTTTTGAGATTTAGCGTTTTGGGTGCCTGATTTAGCGCTTTTGACTGATAAAGTAGCGCTTTTGGGATTTAGTGCTTTGGATGCCTGTTTTAGCGCATCCATGTTAGAATTGGATATTTTGACTTAGGTAACCTTGATTTCGTCAATTCTGATCATGTCCATTCTTTGGATTGGTATGATTGATAATCCAAATTCTTGATGTTGGAGTTTGATGATTTAAATAAGACTAATTTTCATGATAGGCGAGAAGAAATCCTATTCGTGATGATCCTCATGATAGGCGAGGAAATGATTCAATATCTGATAAATCTCATGATAGGCGAGATTAGATAATGTTTGATGAACCTCATGATAGGTGAGGTTTGTTGATGTTCACCCATGAATTTTGATCGAAAATTCATACCAAATTTTTGGAATAGACTTGATAGTAGAATGACTTTTGATTTCTTGACATAGTACATTGATTGTGGATTTTTCATTATGATGATAGGAGGATTTGGGTACTCTCCAGATGCGAGAGAGGTTTCCTTGGACTACAGACTTGATACCTCATCTAACATCAGATGAGCTTCAGATTATAGGTCAATGCGGCCTAACTAGTTTACTTGACTTGCCCCAGATTAGGATTAATCGGGGTCTATTGACTACTTTGGCTGAGAGGTGGCATAGTGACCACAACACCTTTCATTTACCTACTGGCAAGATGACAATCATACCCGAGGATGTGTGGCAGATTCTGCACATTCCATTTATGGGGGAGATCATAGCATACGATTCTCATGGGGTTGGTGGTAGAGATGATCTCCGCAAAGTATTCCAGGATCAGGATATTGAGGGTCCAAGCGTTCGATGGAGGAGGATTGTTGACTCATAGGCGACACTACCAGCAGTGCTCACTGGATTTATTGGAGGTTTCCCTTGCCCTGATTGCAGGTCAAAGGGATTCCTCGTGGGTTGGAGCAGGACCCTAGAGAGCATGACAGTACATGGTACTAGATATGTGTGGGGGATGTGCATGCTAGAACATCTTTATCATGATCTTCACTCAGTGGTGTACCTAGGGGCACGCAACTTATTAGCAGGGATGACACTGTTACAGGTGTGGGCATGGGAGCATTTTTCTATTGCTCGGCCATTTCCAGTGGCAGACAGCCAGTAGGCAGACCATATGTGTTGAGATATAGAGGTCGGCTTACCCAGGCCCGGATGGGTAAGTTAGAGCATTGGAGGCGGGGTTTTGATGACATAGAGACTGTTACCTAGCGTCCATACTTAGACTATGAGAAGTGGGATGAGGATGATGCAGTGTTGGGATACCTCTGTGATTCCATGTATCTGATCGATCATACACCTTTTGTATTAGAGAGATTTTTGCTTCACCGAGTGTACCGACAGTATGGCATCGTTCAATGTATGCCATAGGGGGTAGCCCACTATGCTAGGCGACAGAGTGATATTTCTGATTGGGGACCTTGTTTATCATTTGATGCTCTAGTAGAGGGATACAGGGAATTGCAGCCATCACCTTGGGACATGCGCAAAGACATTGCAGAGGCACCAGTTACAGATGAGTATGCTGCCTTCTTGGCTTTGGTTCCACATCCGCGTATCACTATTCTAAATGAGCTAGTACCGTTACCGGTAGAGGAGGATGTGGCCGAGGGTTCTACAGATAGTGAAGGTGGTACTCCATCAGGTAGCAGCACGAAGAGGGGTGGTGATGACACCAACAGGGATGATAGTGATGGTGGCAGTGGAGGTGATAGAGGGGTAGGGCCAGTCAGTAGTGGTCCGTCATCAAGTAGACCTCGCAAGAGGCGATCAGTGACAGTACCATCTATGGACCATCAAAGATAGATTGCAGGTCTCCAGACACAGGTTCAGACACTGCAGGGACAGTTGGTATAGGCCCGGGGTTTGCTTGTTCAAACCCAGACTCAGATGCAAGCCCAGGCTCAGGCTCATGCTCAGGCTTTAGCGCAGGTTCAGAGACAGTTGGCCACTGTGCAAACTCAGGTTGCCACATTGACAGACGAGCGAGATAGTGCTCGTCAGATTGCTGAGAGAGCACAAGAGACAGTGGAGACCCTATAGAGAGTGGTTGATGGTACCT
This sequence comes from Sequoiadendron giganteum, assembly GCA_007115665.2. Lineage (NCBI taxonomy): Eukaryota > Viridiplantae > Streptophyta > Pinopsida > Cupressales > Cupressaceae > Sequoiadendron > Sequoiadendron giganteum. Next base: position 106,777,710 of record CM021102.1, read on the forward strand.
TGGTGGGAGACTATATGAGAGAGGTTATGCGGTTCAATCGAGAGGCAGAGTTTTATAGGGGCAGATATCATGATGCAGTGCCTACTGATCACAGAGTCAACTATTCCCCATCGAGATCTAGGCGGACGCATACTCGAACAGTGAGTGAGGGTGTGACACAGCCTCCATGCAGAGATCCCATAGATCCTGGTTCTTCTTGGGGTGGTGGTGGTATTGGTCCCATTGGACTTTCACATTCTGGCAGTAGTAGATCATAGATGCTATTGAGATTTTATTTTCTTTCTTATTTTTTAGACATGATGTATATTACGATTGTACCTCATTTTTGATGATGTATCTTTATTTTCAGACTTCATTGTATACTTGACACTGATGATATATATATATGAGATGAAGTTGATGTTATTTTATGATGGTTTATGATTTCTATGTGATGGATGCATTTATTATGTGATGTTTTATATGAATGATTTTATTTCAAATGTGATGATGTAATGATAAATGCTTTTATTTTATGTAATGATTCTATGATAAATGAATTTGTAGAATATATGATATATGGATGTATGATGTGATGTATGAATTTCTAAATGATGATCTATATGAATGGTCAAATGTGATAAAAATGTATGGATGGATGGATAAATGCTTTTTATTTTCAATTCGATAATGATGAAAAATTATCTTATGGTGAATGATAATGGATGGATGCAATGATAATAATGACATGACTTGCATTTATTTTATATGTGATAAAATGTATGGATGAAAATGATGTATGCATATGATGTTGATGGATGATAATGTAATGAATGTTTTTATGGAAAAATGAACATGATGTACTTATGGTACAATTTAATTCATAATTTATTTGATGTATGATGAAATGTGTGAAACTAAATGATGAGATGATGACTCCTACATGTGTTTTTGATGATTTTTGGATTTATGTCAAGTATACTCAATCTTATTTGTAGATTAGATAATCATTGATTAGAACCCTTTATGCAACAAATACTCTATAGATAATGAATCTGATGAATGCAATCTAATTTTAATATGCAACTATATATGCAAAATGATTGTCATTTTAACAGTACTTTCATTCTTTTTGTCATCATAGAGCTTTATTGGATGTTGAAAGTGAGTACAAGTGTCAAAGGTATGTATTAGACCAATGACGACCTGAGTACTTCTTTCATGATTTTTGATATTGCAAGTGAGCACAAGCATCTAGGTATAATTGAACTGAGATGACCTGAGCATTCATTGCATAAACAGGCAGTGATTAATCATTTCAATGTGTGAATTCTGAATTTCATCGGTGATACATTTGCATAGCACATCCCCTGACAACTCATACATATATGTGATTAACTTATAGACAACAGATAATAAAAATATCATTCTTCTTCCTTGTTTCTCTATTTCAATACATCATTGAGTTACTCCGAAGAAATGATAATCAAAAATATAATTTATCCATTGTTTACTTAGAGTGTTTCATTCATTATTCAGATTTTAGATTATCCATCCTAATTTTGTGATGTTTTTGGATTTTTGAGATTTTTGACCAAAGACCTATCCTAGGGGTCTCAGGGGTTGATCAAAGATTAGCCTTTCCTACGTTACACACGTAGAGACCACGTAGTTTGACTGACACAGACCTTTTTTTTTTTTTGGATTTTTCTTTTGATTAACTTTTTGACATGTTTTTGGATTTTTGATATGATACGGATGGTTGATGCCTCTCTAACGATGATTGATGTTGCACTTTGATCTTTGATTTTTTTTTTCTTCTATTTTGTTTTTCACCTTTTGATGAAATCGATGTTTTTGTTGCCCCTAGTGATATCCAGATGTTGCCCCCAAGCTTTGGAGTGAGACTTGACTATTTGAGAATGATTTTGATATGGATGCAAAGATGGCAAGACTACTGACATGATATGAAATGGTACTGACTGCCAGACTAATGTTCCTGATATGTTTCAAAATAGATGGGAAATTTGGTCTTAGAATCACATACGACGCCTGTTTCCAGGTTTTCACCATATGTTTTGATTACACTCTTTGTTTTGTGTATTTTTCTCATTTTTCTCTTTTTCTTTCTTTTTGTTTTTTTCTATTTTTTTATTTTTATTTTTGCATTGCCAAGATGCATGTTTGCCAGGTTTTCATCAAGGAAACCATTTTCAGAGGTTTGACCCGTGCACTAGGAGATTCAAGCATAGAACTTTTTGAGATGGATATTGTTGATAGGTTCATCAAACAAATCCCCTTCTGATGTTGATAGTTGATATGCCCCCGATCCATAGATTGATATGATAACAAAAGTACCAAGCCAGTTAGGCTCAAATTTCCCTTTCTTCTCTTTGTCGTGTTGATTCCTAGGGTTTTCCTTTAGTACCAAGTCACCAACTTGAAAGACCCTCGGTTTTACCCTGTGGTTGTAACTTCTTGACATCCTATGTTGATAAGTCATTAGATGATTAACAGCCTGTTGACGACGCTCATCCAACAACTCCAATTCCTGCAATCTAGATACCCTATAGTCTTCATCTGAAATGATTCCTCTAAGTGATACATAAAGGGATGGAATCTCAACTTCAATGGGCAATATGGCTTCTGACCCATATACCAAGGCATATGGTGTAGCTCCTATTGGTGTTCTGATACTTGTTCTATAGGCCCATAGTGCAGGATTGAGTTGGACATGCCAATCACGTCCAACATCATTAACCGTCTTTTTGAGAATTTTGAGAATTGTTTTGTTTGAGGCCTCTGCTTGGCCATTCCCTTGAGGATAGTATGGTGTTGAAAAACTATGTTGGATATGAAACTTTTCACATAGCTCTTGGACATCTTGATTTTTAAAAGGTCATCCATTATCAGTGATAATGGATTGAGGGGTTTCATACCGACATATTATGTAGTTCAAGATGAAAGAGGAGATTTGCTTCCCAGTGATGGTTGTAAGAGGTACTACTTCAATCCATTTTGTGAAATATTATGTAGCTATTATGATGAACTTGTTTCCATTGGATGAAGATGGATTTATCTTTCCTACCAGATCCAATCCACATTGAAAAAAAGGCCATGTGGATGTAAAGGGATGTAGTTCTTGTGCTGGTGCATGAATCAATTTGTTGTGAATCTGACACTTTTGAAATTTTCTTAACAAACTGATAGGATTCTTTCTCCATGCATGGCCAATAATATCCCAAACGGAGGAGTTTCTTGGCTAAAGTTATCCCACTCGAATGAGTGCCACAAATACCCTCGTGAACCTCTCGTAGGGCCATTTCAGATTCATCATGTTCTAGACATCAGAGTAAGGTACCATCAAGACCTTGACGATAAAGTATGTCAGTGATTAAAGTATTTCGTGTGGATTGGCGAATGAAGTTTCATTTTTGGTTCCTGGATAGATCAAGAGGAAGGATATTGTCTTTTAGGTAAGCATAGGTCTTTTCATAGATGGAGGTTTCAATGGTTTATAGATGGCAGATGGTAGTGGATTCTGAATTATTATGGGAAGGACATGATACTTGTTCTACCATAAACTCATAACAAACACGCTTCTCAAGAAATTGTAGTAATGAAGCAATTGTAGCCATAGCGTCCGTAGCTTTGTTCTCCGCCCTTGGAATTTCATCAAACTTGATCCTAATAAAGAACTATTCCAGATCATCTATGTGTTGCTTGTAGGGCATCAAATTTTCATCCTTTGTTTGATACTCGTCATTTACTTGATAAATAACTAGTTGAGAGTCCCCATATACCTGTAAGTCTGTGATCTTCCATTGAATTGCTATTTTGACCCCAATTATGAATGCTTCATATTATGCCACATTATTTGTACACTGAAACATCAATCTATATGATTTTGGAATGGTGTGTCATTGTGGAGAGATGAACAAAATCCCTGCTCCTGATCCTCGTTGTGTGTATGATCCATCAAAATATAGTACCCATTGTTGGGGCATCACTGTAAGAATGTCTGCATCCGGAAACTCCATTGTCATTGGTCGATCATCTGGTAAAGGAGCCTCAGCTAATTGTTCAGTGATTGCCTGACCCTTGATTTCCATTCTCTCTACATATTGAATGTCAAATTCACTTAATAGCATGACCCACTTTGTCAGTCTACCTGTTAAGGCAGCTTTACTGAGTAGATATTTTAAAGGATCGATCTTTTCTATTAGCTTGATTGTATGAGTTAGCATATAGTGTCTCAGCTATTTAGTAGAAAACACCACTATCAGGCAAGATTTCTCTATGAAAGTGTAATTGATTTCATACCCATTTAATGTCCGGCTGATATAGTAGATGGCATGTTCTTTTCCTTCATAATCCTCTTGCACTAATAGTGCCCCCAAAGAAATATTTGTTGTAGCAATGTACAATATCAAAGGTCTTCCTTTCGTTGGTGGCATGAGAATGGGTGGTGACATTAGATACTATTTGATTTGATTGAACGTTGTTTCACACCCCTCATCCCACTTGAAAACTATATTCTTATGCAATAGATGATTAAAAGGATGACTTTTATCCATCAACTGGGAGATAAATATTTTGATCGATTGGAGCCTTCCCTGTAGTGATCTGAGTTGACTGATATTCTTAGGAGGTGGGTGATCCCACAAAGCTGGTTTACAATTTATGAGAGGAACTGATTTTTGTTGAAATCACATATTTTTAGAAAATATAATGATTTAAGCCTTTAAAATTTCCATTTAAAGGATTCCAATTGAAGAGCGTTTGATCAAACCACCTTAGATCAACCCCCCTTGTATAGAACCTCGCTAGTTTTAAACCATACCTATAAATGAGTCTCCTTTACACCTATCAAAATGCTGATAAAAAATCACTTTTGATTTACCTTTTGGGGGATCAAATGAATTCATTTAAAATTTATTTGAAATTATTATGGTAGTCCTAAAAATGAGCTATCCCATGAATATAATTTTAATATGTTTTGGTTTTATTATGTATGTGTTTTTTTAGTTTTATTAAACGTAGGTTTTTCACCGAAAATCAAGCTCTCTATTTTGCACATGTGGAAAAATATAAAATTATCAAAATAAATTTTTAAAAAATATGTTTGTGTTGGGTATTGATTTCCTTGATCCACTAAAAAAATTAATTTGAATTTCGATACATACAGAAAAATTTATTTTGTATACAGTCCTCCTATGTCTAAATTGCAATTGGTTTAACTTTGAAACTCTATTAAGGAAAAAATATTCAATAAAAAACTATGAGACCAAATGAAAGTGCTATATATCATAGTTACAAATCTAAATTCAAAAAATGAGAATTTTATCCTTCATACAAAAAATGTTATGTTGTATATGGTGAGCGTCACTTTTTAAAAATGTTGTTTTATGAAAAAAACCAGTTTTCGTGGGAGATGGAAAAAGAATTGTAATATTATTCCAAAAAAATTGAAAAAAATATTTTTAGAATCTACAAACAAAATTTGACGAGACTCTATTTTGTATCATCTTCAAGTTCCTCATGGTTTAGCCGCTATAGGTGCCCGAATGTGAAGATTTAGTTAAAAATAATAATTTCAGTGTCCAGTTTGGCCAAAAATTGTAAACCACTATTGTGGGATCACCCAGGTGGCAACTCCATTATTGCTTTGACTTTCGCTGGATCCACTTCAATGCCTTTTTCTAAGATAATGTACCCTAATAGTTTTGCTGATGTGACCCCGAAGACACACTTCTTAGGGTTTAACCTGACATTGAATTTCTCCATCCATGTGAAGATTGTTTCTAGGATATGCAGATATCCTTCCCTACTACCAAATTTTTCCAAGATGTCATCCACGTAATCCTCCATGAAGGTGTGCATCATATCATGGAATATTGTCGCCATTTCTCTTTCATAAGTGGCTCCTACATTTTTTAGACCGAATGGCATGATGTTCCAGCAGAAGGTTCCCCATGGTCATGTTAAAGTCTTCTTTTCCTGATCTTCTGGAGCTATTTTTATTTGATTGTACCCAGAGAAACCGTCCACGATTGACAACATGGCATTCCCTTTCGTCAAGTCCATGATGATGTCGATATTTGGTAATGGAAAATCATCCTTCAGGCATGCTTTATTTAGGTCCCTGAAATCTGTACATATCCTGATGCTTTTGTCTGGCTTTGAAACAGGTACAATGTTTGATATCCACTTAGCGTAGTCTATAGAACTTATGAATCCAGCATCCAGTAATTTCTTTAACTCTGTCTTTACCATCAATGCAATATGGGGATACATTTTTCTCAATTTTTTCTTGATAGACTTAATTCCTGCAGGCAAAGACAAGTGATGCATGAGCAGATTTGGGTCTAAGCCTGGCATATCGGAATATGACCAAGTGAATTTGATGCTTCTTTCTTTAAAGAGTTTGATGAATTCCGGTCTCTCTTGATCTTTCATGGATTCCTCTAGATGTAGGATTTTTTCCTTTTCTTCAGTGCCGATATTCACAGACTATGTTGGTTCTACCAGAACTGATGATTGCTCATGATAATGTTCTAAAAGAGTGTCAAATATTCCATCCTTCGGTGCCTCAGAAAGGTTTTCATTGTTATATGCATTCTTTATTTTTTCTTTTTCCAAATCTAATGCTACCATAGAATAGTTTTCACCATTAGATCTATTTTCCCTGTTTTCAATTTTGCAACTGGAAGATTTGACACCCTCCTGCCGAGTCATTTTGTTATGAGTATTACAGATAGAACTTGTACCAAGTTCGCTATGACATAGGAAATTTATGATGGCATCATCATTTATAAATATTGATATAGTCAAAGGTTTGACAGGTTCCCATTCAATGAGTTCAGGATGGATTAATGGCATGAGGTCATCGGATTTAATTGGGTTGATGGATGTAAGGGTTCAGATAGCCATTTTGTCATAGTTGTTTATTGGAATATTGAGGTCAATGATGGTACTTTCTTCAAGATTGTCTAGCTCACTCGAGGTTTGTTCGTCCCTACTTGAATCATAGATATTTAGTGACTCTCCCATGATTGGTCTAGACCCAGAGCCTTGGCCCTCCTCACACGTAGGTGTATATTTTTGGATGACATCAATATGAATATCTATGAAAGATACATCGGAACATGAATCCCATTCATATTCATTTGAATATGTCTCAGAGCTAGTTCTAAGTTGCAGAATTCTTTCTACAACCTTCTTTTCTAGTTCTTATTTTTCTTCATTAGAGTATCTCAGTCTTGGCTTCTCTTTTGAGTGGAGAGTGAGAGGTGTAATAGGCTCTATGATTCCATCGTTTCTTAATCCAACAGGTCCTTGTCCTTCATACCCTATTTTTTCTAAAATACCTTTTCCTTTACCATATTTATCAATATTAATATTGACATTTTTGATACTGATATCTGATGTAGAGGGTTCCTCATCTTTGTATAGCCAATCTAGGATCGCTTTGCTATCTGATTCATCCTCTATTGTACCTTTTTTGATAAACCTTTCGTCAAGAGCTATGACTGGTAATGATGTTTGAGATTTGATCATAGATGGTTGACCATATGTCCTAGGAGATGGCATTAACTGTGATAGGTTAAGTGATTGCTCCATAGAATATGTTCCCATTCCCTTGTGCGTCAGTTGAAATTTCTCTTGGAACTTTTGTGATAAAGAAGTTTGTTAATCCGGATTATCTGTTGATTGAGTTTCAACGGGACTTGTTTCTTTTTCTTTACCCTTCTTCTCTACCCACTTGGTGGTGATACTTGGACGTTGTTCTTCTTTGGATGATTTTGAACATGATGCTTCCCTGTTGTGTGTTACAAAGGTATCTTCAGAGATCCTAAGGGTGTCACAATGTTGACGATGATTGTAATCAGCAGATATAGTCACCTCTCATCCATTTATTGGAAACTTCAAACATTGATGATATGTCGAAGGTACAACCTACATTTCATGGATCCATGGTCGTCCTAAGAGAATGTTGTATGTTAACTCTTTTTCCAACACTTGACATGTTATATGTTTCATCATTGGCCCCACTTGAATGGGTAGCACAATCAAGCCTTTAGATGATCTTCCTTCCTCATCATATGCTTTGATAGTCATTTTTCTTCAGGCATCAATAGCATCATCTGAATACCCTAGTGCACAAATTAACTTGAGAGTGAAAATGTTCATACCAGCTCCCCCATCTATTAAGACTCTCTTGATGCGATGATTGTGGATTAAGACTTCAATATGGAGTGTAGTATTATGGGGATGGTTTAGTGAGATATCATGCTATTCAGAGAATGATAGACAATGTGGGGTAGTCAAATGTCCCACCATAGCTTGGAACTGACAAACATCTAGATTCTTTGGTACCGTAGTGGCTACTAATGCTTGTTCTAGAACCTCCTTATGTGATGGTGATATTTAAAGGAGTTCTAGTATCGATATCTATGCAGGAATGTTTTGTAGTTGATCGAAAATGTTATAATGAGATGGAGGTGGAACTGCATGTGTAGATCCAACTCCCTTTAACACTACCTTGGATTTCCCCCTAGTCATTACATTTTCTGGTTGATTTTCTTGACGGTCTCTGATTTTTAAGACATTGATTTGATTATCAGCTTTGTGTATGCTTGGGAGCAAGTCCAAAGGGGTAGTGTTGTTGATTTTGGGTTCGTCAATGTTGTGACTAACTGTATGATCACTCTCTATTCCAGATAGACAAAGGATTTTTGTGTCAAATACATGGTTGACATTCTTCCCTTTGTTGTTTGAAGATGATGGTGCTCCTTTGTCATAGTTTAGCAAAGGGTCCTTGAAGGTTGAATGATCGTTATTTTTTTGGGGTGTTTCCACATATGCTTTATTGTTGTCGATCAAATCTTGTATTGTGTGCTTCAACTCCATACAATTGTTGGTTTTGTGGCCTTTCTTATTATGGAAGTTGTAGTAATCTGTGTCATTCCACCATGGTGGTTTGACCTTTGGATCCTAGAATCAGGATTCCCATGCAGTGATAAGGCCACTAGTGACTAATTCTTTCATTGCTTATTCTATCATTTTGTCTAAAGGTGTGAACCTATGCCCATTTTATGGTTTCTGATATGACTGTGTTTTTACGATCTCGTTGCTTTGTATGACATTTCACTTGACAATTTGATCATTGTTTTGATTCTTTGATGTAGATGCTGCCAAGTTGAAAACCGGTTTGACATTTTGGGAATCACTTTTTGTTTCATTGGTAGTTGTGTTTCAATTCTTTTGCCAAAATTTTGGCTTATCACTGCTTGAGTATTGATTGGAGGAGTTATTTGTGTTACTCATTTTATCATTGAAATGCTTGATAACTCCTCTTTTGACTAATGCTTCCTCAATTTTAAGACTATTTTCTATTACTTTCTCGAATGTGGGAGGACATTGCAATTCAAGCCTATAACTCATTTCCTCTGTTAAGTTGTCAGTGAAAAACTCCATCTTTTCTTCTTCAAGAATGGATCGAGGATATCTAGTGAACAATCGTCGCCATCTTTGTAGAAAAGACAAGAACGTCTCCCCTTTGTTTTGATTTAGGTTATAAAGATCCTTTATTGTAACATCATGTTGGATGTTAAAGGAATACTGGGAGATGAACCTATTGAAAAGTTCCTCAAAAGTTCTGATACCTAGTTGTAGTTTTGAAAACCACTCCACACATGATCCTCTCAAGCTCCTTGGGAATAATCTCATTAAGTAAGTTTCTTCTTGGGAAAACTCGAGGCTCATTGTTTTGAATTCCCTAATATGATCTATTGGATTCATTCTTCCATTGTACGTGTCATAATTTGGGATCTCATAGTGTCTAGGAAAAGGTATCAGACCAACCGTTGCGTCGAAAGGATAAGGATAAATGTCATGTATCGCATATCTTTTGGTACTCCCTTTCGTCATATCATGTATCTGTTGTTGTAATATTTGCATTTGAGATGTCAAAGTGGCAACTAGATCTATTATTTATGTAGGTTGCAGTATTTCAGTCTCACTTGTTCCAGGTGCTTCCTTCAGACGATTCACGTCAAAGTCCTTGGGAAGTTTAGCACCCGATTCAGCCAACATCAAAAGATACTTCTCCATATCTTTTTCTAAAATCTTTTCCATAAATTTATGGAACTTGGGATCTTGTTGAGCTGTTTGAATATCCTCTGTAGTTATTTCGTTCTTATCATTTTGGTTCAGATTGTTCCAAAGATTCTCTTCCACCGTTGTTTGGGATGTTTCAAGTTCTTGCTCTAAGAGTCTCTACTTTTGGGACCTAGTGAAGATTGGCATACAAATTTTTACCCTTTCTTCCGAAATGTTGATCTTCTATGCTGGGAAAATGTCAATTGAATTTTTAACAAAGTCGAATAAGATGACTTATCTTATTGATGACACAATGTTAAAAATTTGACTACTATACTTGGTTTTGTGATAAAGGATGATAGTATCCTGATGATGAAACTTCAGTGTAGTAATCGATTGTGTATTTTATTTTGACACTTGTGATTTGCAAGATCTTGTTTCAGTTGATAAGATTGGAAATTTGTATAAACCTATTTTTTTCGGTCTTTAGACAGTGATTCTGATAAAAAGAAACTTGGTTCTGATGAAAACTGTGGATAAAATGACAAACTCACTGATTGGTAGGATTTTTGAACTCTCTATTTTGAAAGCGCTAAAATAGAGGACATAGGCGCTATTTCACAGAAGCGCTAGAACAAAGTTTTGAAGCGTTGAAACAAGTGAAAAAAGCACTATCTTGACAGAAGCGCTAAAACAGTGCTCATAAGCATTGTGGAAATTGATGGAAGTGTTATCTTGATAGAAGGGCTGAAACAGTGCCCGAAAGTGCTAGAAAATATGATGAAAGAACTATTTAATGAAAGCACTAAAATAGTGCCCGAAAGCGCTATTTCACAGAAGCGCTAAAATAGTGACCCGAAGCGCTGAAACAGGTTTTTAGAGCGCTAAAAATAGGACTTTTATGACTCTCTATTATAAAATCTGATCTGTCCTTGTGGCATACTGTATCATGGATTGTGGAAGATAAGAACGATGTATGCGCTGACTACAGTTGTGATACTAAGTGAGAGCTCTTCTTTGGAAGAAGGCTCATGAATAGAGTGGTTCTACTGTGTAATCTGAAGTGTGACCCCTAGCAAAATCGTGATATCTGGGATGAATGTTCTATGTTGTAAAAAGAGTTTCCTATTTTGATATAGAAAACGTTGTCTTCTTAATTTATCTCGATAACCGAAAGGTTTCTTGGGTTTTGTGATTTTGATTTTTCTCTTGACAAACGTGGTGGACTTCCACTTTCGCAACATGGATTTTCTTATCTAACTTGACTTTTATTTTATTTTCAGGATGATCTTTAATCTGATTTTAATGAATTTGTGAAAACACAGCAAGCAATTGGGAATAATTGTTTTAACTGAATAAATCGTGTATGTTCAAGAGCCACGAATGGTCCTTATTGATTTTGACAGGTTGCTTTGACAATTGTACACAAATCAAACAAACTCACACTTAAGGACAAATAGGTCATCATTATACTCACAACCCACATCTTGAATTGCGTTGACCCACATAGCCTTGTCACCCCCTAGAGGGTGCCAGTGTTTTTGTCGTTTCCAAGCACGTACTCAGAGTTGGATTTCTCGTCCTCTGAGCAAACAGTCCATGGCAATTATATGGTGAGTGTCTTGGGGGAAGATTCTTCCCTCCCCTTGCACCATGAGTATGACAATGTATGGATACTGACTTGGTGGGATACTACTCTATGGTTCATAGATAGGGCTTCTGTGCGGTGCGACAATTGATAAACTCCCTCAGGAGACCTCCCAATCTTTAGAACAAAGATTTTGGGGATGGTTATCTTGCTCACTACCGTCAAGTTGGACTTTCATCAACAACTTGCATTTTTATTATAGTGGGTTGGAATCCTTGGCTTTAGGCATTCCCACTTAGGTCGTTCCCGTAGGGTGAGTACTTTTTCCCACTACGACAGGCCTTCTAAGGATTTAATAAAGCATAAATAGCATGAAGTAAAAGTGAATCTAGCGCTTTGGTCACCCAATTAAGGGGAGATCATAAGCCTAATCACCACAAGCACAACATATAAATTGTTTTGTTTTAAGCCCAAAAAGAAGTTTTCTAATCTATGTGAAGGTGTTGCTTCACAAAAATCATGTTGTTCTTTTTAACTTTATACTATAAAAATGTGATGACTATCCTAAGATTGATAAATTTGCTTTTAAGAAAATAAAAAGTGGCTACCCTAGGATTGATACATTTTAGAAACCAAGAAGTGACTATCCTAGAATTGATATTTTTTAGAAAACCAGAAGTGACTATCCTAGGATTCATAAATTTTAGCCGAACTATGAAAAAAATTAAAATTCGGCCGTGGGTGCGTAGGATCCAAACTGATTTTACAAAAGCATTGGAACAGTCCACCGAAGCACTATAACTTTTACCTGATGCCCATACACAATTATGACCTTTTTACATTGTTTCACATTTGAAAATTCAAATTTTACAAAATTAGCCTATTGGAGGCATTCAAGGAACAGTCTTCCACAAGAGTAGTATGTTGATGTTCTGGAGTGACAAGCACCTATACAAACCATCAAGGTAGTATTTAAACTACATACAATAGAAAAGATGCTTAGAATAAAAGACGCTTAGTATAACTAATCTATATTATTGTAATCTGCCACATACCTCTCTGAAACGATTAGAGTTGCCTATTGTTGTAGCAGGTCCATGACCAATCATGCCAAGAATATCACAAAAGTTGTCAAATGAGAAATCTATATTGTCACAATAGAAAAGATGCTTAGACTAACAAATCTATATTAATCTAAACAACCTAAATGATGATGAATTGGTAATGCAAACTATAAAAGATGCTTAGAATAACCAATCTATATTATTCTAAATGACCTAATTGATGATGAGATGGTAATGCAAACTATAAAAGACGCTTTGAATAACCAATCTATATTATTGTAATATGTCGCATACCTCTCCAAAAGGATCAGAGATGTCTATTGTTGCAATAGGTCCATGATCAATCATGCCAAAAATATTGCAAAATTTTTCAAATGATAAATCTATATTGTCACAATAGAAAAGATGCTTAGACTAACAAATCTATATTAATCTAAACAACCTGAATGATGATAAGTTGGTAAAGAAAACTATAAAAGATGCTTAGAATAACTAATCTATATTATTCTAAATGACCTAATTGATGATGAGATGGTAATGTAAACTATAAAAGATGCTTAGAATAACCAATCTATATTATTGTAATCTGTTGCATACCTCTTTGAAAGGATCAGAGTTGGCTATTGTTGCAATAGGTCCATGATCAATCATGCCAAAAATATCGCAAAAGTTGTCAAATGATAAATCTATATTGTCACAATATAAAATATGCTTAGACTAACAAATCTATATTAATCTAAACAACATAAATGTGCATTTAAACAATCATTTCTATAGAAAAACCAACAATCATCTCTAGAACATAAAAATAGATCTAGCAAGTCCCTTCATGATTTTGGAAGATGCATTGCACCACACTCCTGCAACATTTCATTAGTATGCAAAGTAGAACGGATAGAGCATAATAGTTCATGGTACAATGAAAACTCTACATGGTATTTTCAACAACAAGTATTATGAATCTTAAGAGGCACACAATAAAATGGCTTCAAACCTTCAATAGTCCTTTGCAATATTTCCATATTTGGATGTGTTTCAATAAACAAAATTGAACAACATTGTTTGGCTTGATTCCAAGAAATGTTTAGGATGCGATGTACGGTCTTGATTTCCAATTCATAACTTTAAAACATCCTTTGCATTGGGTGATTCTCTAGATTTATCATGCCAAAATTGTTGAATTACCTACTTTGCATTATCGGTTAGCTTCTTATCAACACGTGGAAGCCTCCCGACAAAATTCCATGTATCATTTTGAAGAGGATCATTTATTCTTTGTCTTCTAGCAAGTTCTCTATCCAAATTTTTATGATTTATGTCAAAATCAATACAAGTTTGTCTCATAAAGAGATCCTTTTTCAATTGATGGCTTACTAGGGTAGTTGTAATGACTCTCTGAGAAACTCTCTTATCTTTTTCCTTGTTATTTTTTCCAATAGACTTGAGAGCATTAAAAATATTTTTGACAATAATAGAATTTTTTTTTGTCTTCTTGTTCACATGAATCTTCAATTTGGCTAGCAAAGGTCTCATCTTTTGCATCTTTAGCAATTGTACAAAAATTTGGCATTGCTCGGTCAATGTCTTATTACTAAAATATTGGTTGAAAAGTCTTGTAGCCCACAACCGAACAGTTCGTGTTGACCTCTTGCCTTCAAAATTTTTTATAATGTTCTCATCAATTTCAAGTAGCCATTTAGGGGTTCTTGAAGGTCTTGAAATTGGAATATGTCTTTCTTCCACACAAGGTTCTTCATTTCTCATGTAATCTAATGAAACATAATTTACACTTGGTTCAATATTATGCTCAACATCTTCAATTCCAACATTTTCACCTTGAATATTTTCAATATCAATTTGAATAATTTCATTCCCAATTTCAATATCATGTTCAACATCTTCAATTCCAACATTTTCACCTTGAACATTTTCATTATCAATTTCAATATTTTCATTCCCAATTTGAATATCATGTTCAACATCTTCAATTCCAACATTTTCACCTTGAACATTTTCAATATCAATTTGAACATTTTCATTCCCAATTTCAATATCATGTTCAACATTTTCACCTTGAACATATTCAATTTCCTCTTCACTTGAAAGACCATAGGGCTCAGGTTCACCAATATTTAACATACCTTTTCTTCTCTTCCTATGAACTTCTCTATCTCTTTGTCTATATGCTTCAGTTTGTTCTCTTGTAAGCTTTCCCTTATGTTTTTGCTTCGGACGACTATTGCTCCCCATTATACCTCATAAAAGATGCTAAAAAATCATTTCTTATGAAAAATTTGAGTAGAAGATGCTCCAAAAAGTTGATCTTTGTCTCTTCATGTCTGAAACTACGCATGCGTCGCCTACAAAGCTTGCAAACAGAATGTAGGGTCCGTTGGAATGCACAAAATGACCCACATGGGGTTTTTCTATGGCCCACAAATCTGATATCTGATTTGAAAAACATTTTTAAATATTTTATAACGTTAGGATTTAAGTGCTACAAATCAGATATCCGATTCAAATCAGAGATATCTGTTTTTGCACACATAGACCTAAGGGTTAATGGTAGAGGGTAGAGGTTTCAAGGGTTAAGGATTTAGGGTATAGGGTAGAGGGTTTAAGGGTTAAGGGTTTAGGGTTAAGGGTTAAGGTTTTAGGGTATAGGGTTTTAAGGTAGAGGGTTATAAGGGTTTAGGGTTTAAGGGTTAAGGGTTTAGGGTTAAGGGTTAAAGGTTTTAGGGTATAGGGTTTTAAGGTAGAGGGTTATAAGGGTTTAGGGTTTAAGGGTTTAGGGTTAAGGGTATAGGGGAGAGAGATAGATGGAGTGAGTGAGTGAGAGAGAGACTTGAGAGAGGGAGAGGGGGTACAAGGGAGAGACTTGAGAGAGAGAGAATAGAGGGTAGAGGGTTTAAGGGTTTAGGGTTTAGGGTTAAGGGTAGAGGGAGAGAGAGAGAGGGTAGAGGGTTAAGGGTAGAGGGTTTAATGGTTTAGGGTTTAAGGGTTTAGGGTTTAAGGGTTAAGGGTAGAGGGTAGAGGGGACAAAGAGAGACCTAAGAGAGGGAGAGGGGGTAGGATGGAGAGACTTGAGAGAGAGAGAGAGTAGAGGGTAGAGGGTTTAAGGGTTTAGGGTTTAGGGCTTAGGGTTAAGGGTAGAGAGGAGAGAGATAGAGGGAGTCATTGAAAGAGAGGGAGGGAGATAAGGAAGGGAGGGTTAATGGTAGAGGGTAGAGGGCTTATGGGTTAAGGTTTTAGGATTAAGGGTTTAGCATTTAGGGTTTAGGGTAGAGGGTTATAAGATTTTAGGGTTTAAGGGTTAAGGGTATAGGGGAGAGAGATAGATGGAGTGAGTGAGTGAGAGAGAGACCTGAGAGAGGGAGAGGGGGTACGAGGGAAAGACTTGAGAGAGAGAGAGGGTGGAGGATAGAGGGTTTAAGGGTTAAGGGTTTAGGGTTTAGGGTAGAGGGGAGAGAGATAAAGAGACTTGAGAGAGACTTGAGAGAGACTTGAGAGATAGAGGAAGTCAATGAAAGAGAGGGAGATAGGGAGTGGGAGAGAGATAAGGAAGGGAGGGTTAATGGTAGATGGTAGAGGGTAGAGGGTTTAAGGGTTAAGGGTTTAGGGTTTAGGGTTAAGGGTTAAAGGTATAGGGTTATAAGGGTTTAGGTTTTAAGGGTTAAGGGTATAGGGGAGAGAGACCTGAGAGAGGGAGAGGGGGGTATGATGGAGAGAGAGAGAGAGAGAGAGAGAGAGTGGGAGAGAGATAGAGGGTACAGGATTTAAGGGTTAAGGGTAGAGGGAGTGAGTTAGAGAGAGAGACCTAAGAGAGGGAGAGGGGATAGGAGGGAGATAATTGAGAGAGAGAGAGTAGAGGGTTTAAGGGTTAAGGTTTTAGGGTTTAGGGTTAAGGGTTATAGAGGGAGTCAGTGAAAGAGAGGGAGGGAGGGAGTGGGAGAGAGATAGACAGAGTGAATGAGAGAGAGAGTGACTTGAGAAAAGGAGAGGGGGTATGAGGGAGAGACTTGAGAGAGAGAGAGAGAGAGAGAGAGGGTAAAAGGCCTAAGGGTTAAGGGTAGAGACTTGAGAGAGAGAGAGAGAGAGAGAGTAGAGGGTAGAGGGTTTAAGGGTTAAGGGTAGAGGGGAGAGATATAGGGTAGAGTGGGGAGAGATAGGAGTGATTAAGTGAGATACTTGAGAGAGAGAGAGAGAGTAGAGAGTAAAGGGTTTAAGGACATTAAGGGTTAAGGGTAGAGGGGAGAGAGATAGATGGATTGAATGAGAGAGAGAGAGAGGCCTGAGAGAAGGAGAGGGGGTATGAGGGAAAGACTTGAGAGAGAGAGTGTGGGACAGAGATAGAGGGTACAAGGTTTAAGGTTTAATGGTAGAGGGAGAGATATAGAGGGAGTGAGTGATAGAGAGAGACCTGAGAGAGGGAGAGGGGATAAGAGGGAGAGACTTGAGAGAGAGAGTAGAGGGTAGAGGGTTTAAGGGTTAAGGGTAGAGGGGAGAGAGATAGAGGGAGTCAATAAAAGAGGGGGAGGTAGGTAGTGGGAGAGAGATATAGGGTAGAGGGGGGAGAGATAGGAGTGATTGAGTGAGAGACTTGAGAGAGAGAGAGTAGAGGGTAGAGGGTTTAAGGGTTAAGGGTTACAAAGGGGAGGGAGATAAAGGGAGTGACTCTAAGAGAGAGATAGAGGGAGTGACTCTGAGAGGGTAGAGGGTTAAGGGTAGAGGGTAGAGGGTTTAAGGGTTTAGGGTAGAGAGGAAAGAGATAGAGGGAATGAATATGAGAGAGACCTGAGAGACAGAGAGGGGGTAGAATGGAGAGACTTGGGAGAGAGAGGGAGTTGGATAGTGATAGAGGGTATATAGGGTTAATGGTAGAGGGTAGAAGGTTTAAGGGTTTAAGGGTTTAGGGTTTAGGGTTAAGGGTAGAGGGAGAGATATAGAGGGAGTGAGTGAGAGAGAGACCTAAGAGAGGGAGAGAGGGTAGAGGGGGAAGAGAGAGAGAGAGAGAGAGAGAGAGAGAGGGTTAAGGGTAGAGGGTAGAGGGTTTAAGGGTAGAGGGGAAAGAGATAGAGGAAGTGACTCTAAGAGAGAGACTTGAGAGAGGGAGAGGGGGAGAGGGGGTAGGAGGGAGACTTGAGAGAGAGAGGGAGTGGGAGAGAGATAAAGGGTATATATGGTTAATGGTAGAGGGTAGAGGGTTTAAGGGTTTAGGGTTTAAAGGTTAAGGGTAGAGGGAGAGATATAAAGGGAGTGAGTGAGAGAGAGACCTGAGAGAGGGAGAGGGGGTTAGGAGAGAGAGAGAGAGTAGAGGGTAGAGGGTTTAAGGGTTAAGGGTTAATGGTTTAGGGTTAAGTGTAGAGGGGAGAGAGATAGAGGGATCTAGTGAAAGAGTGGGAGGGAGTGGGAGAGAGAGGGTAGAGGGGAGAGAGATAGGAGTGATTGAGTGAGAAACTTGGGAGAGAGAGAGATGGAGAGAGAGAGGGAAAGAGATAATATTTTACTTTATATATTAGTAATATATATATATATATATATATATTTAAATATTTATATATTAACTAAAATATTCAAATAATATTTAAATATTATACATAATAATATAATATATATTATATATTAAATAGATAATTCAGTAAGACATTATCATAAATTGTATATTATATATTATATATTAAATTATAAACTTTATTGCATTTTTTAAATCATATATTATAAATTGTATAACATTTTTTAAACTCATATCTCAAACATATCTGATATCGGATATGAATCGGATATCCGATTTGAATCCAATATCCAATATGTCTAGCACAAAATTTAATGCCTAGGTAGTAGCCTCAAGCTTTCTTTGGAATTTGGTTCGGACCTACCAATCCTAAGAAGTCAACACAAAAAAACGTGTTTAACAACTTACCTTGCTTTTCCAGACTTCACCCATGTGGCTTACGACTTTTTTTACCCAAAATTGATGAAACTAAAAGGGTTTGCAAAGGAGCTCCTCAGCTTTCCACCAATATAAATTATACTTCACTTTGAATCTAATAAATAATTATTATTCATTTTCTACTAGAATTACGACTAAAGTCCTAATTGATAGGCTGATTGAAAAACATCTATAGCTTTCAAACGGTATCACATTTTTTGAATCCAAAACATGCATCACATTCTATGCTTCGCATACTATAGGATTAAAAAAAATGAATTTCATGAAGTTTTGACAAAGTTAAGGTGGTCAGACATACAAGTTTTTATATTTTTTTAAAATTTGTAATAAAAAAATCATAATTAATTATTTACTTGGAAAAAAATTACAAAAAAATATGCATCACATTCGGACATGAGTCCTCTACTTATATCTAAAATATTATAAAAAAATATTATCATTTTATTATGGTTAGGGTGGTCAGACAGACACCTACTTATTATTTTTTCCCTGAAATATAAGTACTACTGTATTGAAATTTCAATTTTTCACCAAATAGATTTAAAAAAATAAAAATAAACCTAGTAGTTTAGAAACTACATTCAATTTTCCATAGATTCTATTCTTACATCTTTTTGAAATAATATAAATAACTTATTCAAATTGTTATGTCAAGTTGCCTAACTCTAATTTTTTTGAATTTTCATTGCCACTTAAGGGCCTATTTTTTCCATGATGATCCTGTACATACCCTGAAATAAAGCAGTAACAAGGATTTCACCTATACCTACATAGGAAGCAAACATGTTAGATTAAAACAATGAAACTCAACATATGATGTCTTATAATTTGATGATACTCCTCTAGTTCTTTTGATATTTGAGATGTTGCAATACCGCTTCAATGTCATATGATAGTACACTATATTTTTGATGAAATTGAATATTTTATGATGAGAAAAAGTATCTGGAGCTCTAACATCAAATTTCCTCAACTCTTGCAGGCATTCAAGAGCAATGGAGCAACCCTCTTGAGGACTCAGAAGCTGTCTGAAGATGCAACAGATCAACGTCCATCTTCACCACCCAGGCAATGCCTTTTCCTTTTATATGCTCTTCTTTTCATCAAAATTATAGTCTACTTTTTGTATTGCATTGGAGTTAATCCCATGGCTTGTGTGGGATATTATGCACTTGAAATTATCAATAAAATACAGTTTTATGCAGACACTTTTTACTCTTTTCTCAGTTGTATACATTTGCAGTCCTTTAATAACTTGTTTATGCATGTGGATTAACATAGCAGAGTAGAATGTACCTTTGTTTTATCTTATAAAACAAACATAGCTTTACCTGATTTAGCTGGAAGCTAAAATCAGGTAAGAGTTTTAGCGACATCTGCTATATGTTTTCCTGCTAAACATCTTGACTGGTTGCCTGAAGCCTATCCATTGGGCACATAGTCAATAGAAACCTTGACAAGACTTGACAACAATATTGAATATTAATGAAACTCATCAGACCAATGCATGACACCTTGGAAACTTATTCAGACACCAAAACCGCAAAATGAAAACTACTTAACTGTGTTGAACTGCACTTAGGTAAATGAAACTGCAACTAAACTAGAACTTATTCTAACCTACTCTAACCAACAAAGAAGCTGGTCAAACAAAACCACTTACTGGCTTTGTAAAATAACACCCCTTTCTGACCAAAAACTGATGCATTACATTATTGTGTATTGTTGAGAAGATATGAAACACAAGAAGATATTCAATTAACTGTTGCAATGTTTCATGCAAGATGCAAATAAACTCACTTACACCTTGATTGTGAGCATGCTTATTGTTGTCTTGGATTGGACAGGTGAGTTGAATTTGATCACTTTCAGCTGCAACTCCAAAATCAACTTTTCCTTTGACTACATCCTCATGCTTGGGTTTGAGCATGACCTTTGGTACATTAGTGGCCTCCAAACTGGCTAAATATCTAATTGGATAGCCTCTTGAATGAACAAAATTTGAACTACCATTGTTGGCTTCCTGATTAAGATCTTGAAGAGTAGTATCCAACTTTTGGTCTTGTTCAACTTGAAAAATACTTGCATGTAGCTCAACCTCCTAGATACCCAAAATGAAAAAAAAAAATTCAAAGGAGGAAGGAAAATGTCCAAACAATGAGATAGCCTCTTCCGGCACACTTTCAATCAATGCAACAACCTCAAGCTCCTCTGTACACCAGAAAATAAGCTACTTGCTAATATTATGCAAATCAACTTCATGGGAAGTTTCTTGACTTGAGAGAATAGACTCATCCCCACCAAGACCATATTCTTCATTTGACTCCATGTCTTATTTTGTCGATTTGTTGATACAAAAGGTGTTGAACATGGTTACTTCCACTTCTTGTTCCTTTTGTTCTTGATAATCTTCCTCCAAAATTTTTGGCATAGCATCTAAACATGAGTAGAAAAACTCAATTTTAGCTTCAAGGAGATCCTCCTCATGCTTTTCATTGTGAAGACTGATATTGAGCTCATGGCAACTCTCTTGAGGAAATAAAACCTCAAGGCATTCAACCGCATGTTGCCGACATATGACCAGATCTATACCATCCTCATCATGCTCAATAAAACATGGAAGATCATCAAATGAAGCTATGAAATTATGGCCTACATCACCTTTTTCAACCTCTTCAGGTTGTTCTCATGATTCTTGAACTTGCAACTCACCACACTGCTTGATGTCATCTTGTTGCTTTGAATCTTCATCCTTTTCAACAAAAGAAGCTAATCCATCAATCCAAGTTGAAGGTTGGTCCTCTGCAGCAACCCTTTTCATTTCATCACCCTGCTACCCTGGATGAACTATCGAAACATCTTCATCATCTTCAACAAAACATGGGATTTTATTAGTTAGAACATTCAAGGATTCATTTGAACAAGTGTTTTCTTGTTCAATCCTTTTATGTTCTAATATATATTCTTCCATATCTAAATGTAGCAATTTTATATTTCTAGTCTCCTCCATTTTCAGTGAGCTATGTTGGACAATGGGTTGCTCTGGAATAGTAGGATCTATTTGAATTTGTTCCTCTTTTACAGCAGCTCTCTACTTTTCAAAACTCTCCTCAAACTACCTCCTTCAAACCTCCTCATGCAATTGGTATCAATACTCTGAGTAATTTTGACTAATTTGCACCCAGGCAGACAAAAGCTTCATTTTCCCCTCCTTAGCAGCTATCTTCCCTTCAAGACCTTATTCAAACTACATCCTATGTGTCTTCAGCTCTTGATCATAAAGATAGCCGTGTTCAACCACTTATTGTTGTTGCATAATGATATTTTTTGCTTCTTAATGTCAACCAACACCCTATTCATGTGTGAGAAAACCCTACTAATATCATTAATCTTCATTCAGTCAAGACTTTGGCTCAGATCCCATAGCATATGATCAAACTGTTAGATCAGATCCAACACATTTTGGTAAGGGTGCTCTTGAGGCTGATTATATGAATAATCATGCTGACTTGAAATAAAAAGGCTTTCTTGAGGTTGATTATGAGCATGCAAAGGCTACCAACTAGGATGAGTAAGTGTGGGTGGATGGATGGCATATTGAACTTGTTGGTTATTTGTTATTGGTGGGTTATTGAGTAAAAAACCAGCAGTATAGTCTGCTTGATATCGCTGGTAAGGGGGAACATAAGCAGGATTTTCATGGAATGGAGGATGAAAAGCCATGCTTCCATGAAATGAATACATACTCCTTCATACAATCAAGACTTTAAAAATTAAAAAAATAGACTTTCTTTTAATAATGTTAAACATACCAACACCTGTATGCTTGAAACCAATAAATATTCTTTTAGAGTCACCAAGTGTGTTGAAAATTGCTTCCAAAGGAAAAAAATGTTGTTGTACACACCAAACAACAACAATGTGTAGAACAAGAGAGACTGAAAATTAGTCCTTTGTCCCACCGAGTGTGCCAAAACTGTTATCTATTGAAATTGCACCCTATTCAACCCGATGTTCAACAATTCAGAGAAACATGGGAAGACCTCTAAAGTTGTGGGTCACATATAAATAGAGGTCAACCTACGAAGAAGGCTAGCTTCCTATAGTGTCACCTACATACTAACTTCCGAGGAAAAGGGAGAAGGAGTGCATAAACCAAAAGATTGATAATGAAAACAAAAAGGTGGTACACTAGATAATTCTAAGGAACATAAAACATAGTTTATACACACATATTCAGTCAATGATAAAGGAATTGTCATACACAACTCAATCACATATATTTCTTGCATAAATATTTCATGGAAAGCTTTTATCTACGTATACTCCAAAAAGGAAAAGATTCTTCAAAACTAGAGAATACTTGGATTTCAAACACAACCCACAACCTGCAAAGAACATATATATTGTTTTGCAAAAAGGTGCTAAGATAAGACATAACCATAAGGAAATACAAAATTTCACTAACAGTTGCATCAATTAAACAAATGCACACACAATTTACAAAAAAATTGACAAGGTAAAATGCTTGTACTCATTGATTTCATGGTGAAACACTATTGTATATGCTTGAAATTGAGATACAAATCTTTGTATTTTCCTTCAAGGACTCCAAAGTGTCAAAAAATAGAAAAAGCATCAAGTAAGAGTTGAATGAAAATAGTCACTCAAAACACTATATGAATCGACTCCCTCCAAAATTCCATAAGAATTGGACTCCCAAACTGATTGGGGTCGGATGCATCAAAAGGGCCTAAAATCTAGCCACTACATTCCCTCCAAATGAGCTCCTCGTGAGTGAAAAAGTTAAAAATGACTTGGTCCAACATGATGACACATGCAACAACCCTCCAAAAGATCCTATTTTCTCCAAAACGAAATTAAACACCCCTATATGCCCTCCTCATGTTGGAAAACTATTTCAAACCTCCTCTATATCCTTGGCATGTCATAAATTCAAACATATCTTCTCCCTCAAGACTTGGTCATATCTTGACAACCTTTTAAGTTTTTTATTTTGCATTGAAAATAGCATTTAAATTAAGTGATTTATAAATATCACTTAATTCAAATAATTTACATCTCAAGAAGAAAATGCAAAAGAAAACAAATGAATATAGGTTGACTACTCCTTTGAAATTTTGAAAGGCTCCATGCAATAAAAATCAACCAAGGCATAAATCCCATGGGTTTCATTAGCTCATATTACACATTTTAAAAACTTAGGCAAAAGCCTCCTCCCATCGGCATATTTTAGGGCAAAAACCCTAAGTAATAAAACAAAGCAAAAAAAAAATGAAGCATTTCATTTTTTCTACGAGCTTTCTGGAGATTTCCACCGCCAGCATAGGCTTTATGCTTTGTGCACAAGCCACCAAGGGTTAGATTGAAGCTTGGAAAGAGGATTCAATGGCAGTCATTTTGAAGTTTTGAAGCTTTTAAATGAAAAAAATGACACTACCAGCTCGGGTAAATTCTTTGTGGGTCTAATTTTTGCATCCTCCTTAATTTCTTGTGAATAATCATGCCTTTTCGAGCTTACTTAGCTCAACAATAATGTAAAGAGATGATTTTTTTGTCTTTCTATTTATTTTCTTCTTTTGGCTTCACATATGGTCGCGGCCTCATTAGGTTTGCAAATATTTGATTTCACTCTGTCATAGGATAGCCATGGCTGTATATTTTATTCCAGACACTAGGGCTTTAAAGACACTCTTTTCTTGCTTGCTCCTGGCATGGTTTTGCATTATTGTTCTTCTTAATCATTGCTTGAGGGTTTGTGTATTGAAAACCCTATGCTCATGCTCCTCTCTTGCTTTTACTTAATTAATTTCACCTGGGTTCTTCATGGCTCGGCCTTCTGGATTTTTTCCCTTGCTTGTTGATTAGAAAAAAATAGGCCATGGTCTCATTTTGTACATTCCAGGTCCATTTTTTCCTTATTATGTACGTATGCTTGAGGGTTTGCACCTATCACATATGACACAAGAACACTATTACTTATTCATGCATTATTTATCAGTTGTAGCTTGATTGAGGCTTTCTTCTCATGTAATAATGAATTCCTACTTCTAGCACTAACCTCCTTGCTACTTTTTGTCATGCCCTCATTTAGTCATATCACTTCAAAATTATTGTACAAAGAAAATTGATGACTTGACAGTAGCCAATCTTCTCATGAAAGCCTTTGTTTTCACTATAGCAAGCAATGCACCTTTATTATTATCTCTACTTTTACTATCCTTGATGTTTTGTTAATAGTCTCACTGCACTATTCTTTGCATTGCATTTATGACATTCACTCATCACATACTCACCACATCCTCATTACTATGGGTAAGCATGCACTATCATCCTTAATAAACTATAAATTAACCTTGTTGTTCTATTAATTCTACTGCTTCTTTTGAGGATAGTGATGAATGTACTATCTGATGTCTTTGTCTAACAGTAGTAACAAATATTGATCAGGGCTTATGACAGCCCCATGAGCATTTTCCTATTCTTGTAACCCCTCCATAAACAAGGATGGTACAAGATCACAAACACTTCAAACACCCTATGAAATTGTCACTTTCCTTGACTTGAAATGAGACTTGTCATTGTTTAGAGCCCTCCATATTATGGACTCCATCATGGTTATCACTCTGCTATCTTGGTCATTTGTAAGATTTCTTAGCTTGAATGGTCGTGCTCACTCTGTGTGATTTCCATGAGCTTTATTCTTTGATTCCTTCAAAAGTGACTGATCTTTGTCATCATTGTTTACATAAACTTCTTGAGGTTTCATGTCTTCACATTGGACTATTATATCCCAAGATTGATTATTCTCAATGACTGATTTGTGATTACTACTAACTTCTCACTGTTTACTATGCATTATTTAAAAACTACAATCATGAGGATTGTCTCCTTAGGATTTGGAACCATTTGATGTTCCTAGGATTAATTCCTATTACAAAGAAATCTAAAATATCTCCTAGGAAAAAAGGTTGCAAACACTTAGTTTCTTTGTCCTTTGCATTGTCATTCTATTAACTCTTGATGGCTATGTCTAACAACATATCTTAAGAAGATTCATGACTACTCACCATAAGTTGATTAATAAAACTGCCCCTTTGAACATTTTCTACTATCAAATGGTGTTATAGTCAACTCTCGATTCCTTGGAAATGCTTGCCATGGTACTTTTTCTCTTAGATCTTCAACATACTATGAAGGTCACTTGTTATGGCTCTTTGACACCCTCTATGACTTACCTTCATAATGGATTGAATTTTTTGTGTGAAGTACAAAAGGTGAACTTACACCCTTTGATCATGAAATCACTATGACACGCACATAAACCATGTCTTATTCTCTTAAAGCTTATTCATGGCTATATTCTACTTGATGTGAATGGTTTTTCCCTTGCTTGTCTTCATGTCCCATATCTTCGTGACACTGTATCCTTCAGGTGGATTAGACTCTTTTCATTGACCCTAGATCTTTGTTTGCTTTGGGCAGCGGTCTATTGAGTGTGCAAAGGAATCACTATGGACTATGACTATAATAAAAGCTTTTGACAGCTCATTATGTTTATATGACTACTGGAACTTAATGTCTTTGATCTTGTTATTCATTTTTTTGACCTTGGATCTTCCATTGGTCCATGATCACTGCTTTTTTAACTTACTGTAGTTGTATTGAACAATTTTGATTGTTTGTAATAGTGAATTCATCAATTCACTATTATGAATAATAAGTATCTGATTGAGGCAACTACAATCATGCTGGGCTTGACCCTTGTGGGAGCCACATTTTACCCCACATGCCGTAAATAGATGAAATAAAACAGTAACAAGGATTTCACCTATACCTGCATAGGAAGCGAACATGTTAGATTAAAATAATGAAACTCGGCATATGATGTTTTATGATCTGATGATACTCCTCTAATTCTTTTGATATTTGAGATGTTGCAATATTGCTTCAGTGTCATATGATAGTACACTATATTTTTGTTGAAATTGAATAGCTTATGATGAGAAAAAGTATTTGGAGCTCTAACACCAAATTTCCTCAACTCTTGCAAGCATTCAAGAGCAATGTTGCAACCCTTTGGAGGACTCAGGAGTTATCTGAAGATGCAACAAATCAACGTCCATCTTCGCCACCCAGGCAATGATGGATGCCTTTTCCTTTTATATGCTCTTCTTTTCATCAAAAGTATACTCTAATTTTTGTATTGCATTGGAGTTAATCCCATAGCTTGTGTGGGATATTATGCACTTGAAATTATCAATAAAATACTATTTTATGCAGATACTTTTTACTCTTTTCTTAGTTGTATACATTTGTAGTCCTTTAATAACTTCTTTATGCATATGGATTAAAATAGCATAGTAGAATGTACCTTTGTTTCATCTTGTTAAAAAAACATAGCTTTACTTGATTTAGTTGGAAGCAAAAAGCAGGTAACACTAATTAAAGACACTTTTTATCTTTTTCTATCCTTGACAACATCAGGTGAAGTTGTCACAAGTGACTATTATTGCTTTTGACAATGTAGATGATATGTAAAGATTTACTCTGGTCTTATGAATGTCCTTTTTTATTCTTGGTAGTTAATTTGGAGGGTTGTGGTTCTTTGTCAAGCTAATATCATACCTTGCTACAGCCTTTCACATTCATTTTGTGTGTGGTATTTGATCTAGTCTTTACTTGAATCATTTTTTATTTAGCTAGATATTTTGTTAGTCTTTTCCTTTTGCAATGTGTGTGTTTAGTGTTCATTATTAGTTTTTTGAAGTCATGGGTCATGTTTTCTTTTCTAGGGGTTGTGTGCTAAGGCGTTATTGGTTGGTGACATGACTTGCAAAAGAAAAAATAAGTACTTTCTTATACATAGAATTTACTTGGATGTTGTGGATTGATTCCTTTAGTGTTGGAGAAAAGAGGTAATATGATCGATGAAGAGGATGAGTATAAAGTGATGTAAAAAGAAGAATCGAGTAAGGGAAGAGTAAGTTATATTTTACTATAGAGAATTAAATAAATTTATAGTCATTAATTTTTTTGCTTCCATATTGCATATTGTATGTGTTAATCAATTTTGGATTGTTAGATTAGGTCATTTTTCAATAGATTCATTGGTATATAGGTTTTATTATGATCCTTCACTGCCTCATATGATTGGCCTTATGGTCTCAATGAACTAATATTTTTTTAGATAATGTCATAATTCATATTTGTTCATATAATGTTGTAATTTTTTTAAATATTGTTAAATATTGTAAGTTTGACAATCAACTACTTCAACTTTAATGTCTTTAGATATAAAGAATTTTTTTAAGATACATTTTCCAGCAATTTTATTTTAAAATGTAAATTCATTATAACTTTAAAAATGTGATAGACAAATAAAATATCTTAATCGCCTTGTTTTAAAATACTCAAGATTTAATATTATTTTATTATTTTAAGTAAATAATATAGTTAATTTAAAAAGGAAAAAGAAAAACTCCGGATGAATAAATAAGTTTGTGGAAAAGAAGCAAACTTATGAACTAATTTTTTAGTGTGACAAACCCTCATGTTCATAATTTACTAAAATGTAAATAGAGAATGGGAGAATCAAAACTTTTATTCATTGGGAAACATAAATCGTTATTTTGGTGGACAACAAAGATTGGGAATTATTGTGGGGGCATAGACTGCTACGAAATAGCAAAAAGAAATACATAGTAAGACCTCCGACTCATTCATGGCGGCCAAAAAGCATTCCGAAGAGGGTATCAATAGATTGCTACAGTACAGAGCGACAATTAGTCCTGATCTGCCCTCGACTGCCAGTGAGGGGACTGATGTTTCCCAGCTTAATCATTGATTCCACAAATTGCTTCAGAAACACCTCCTCCTGTTCCGCATATAATTTCACCGTCTCCGTTGTTTTTCCTTGCCCCTTTGTAAACAAAACCTCGTCAGAATTCAAGAGTCCTCTGTTGCTCACCACTAGTTTGAAATAGGAGTTGTCGAATTTGGTTGGAGTGACTGCATCCAAAGGCGACAGATTATTATCTCCTCCTGATTGCGGACACACAGATCTCAGCTTAGCGGAATAACTCTTCTCCAGGGTGAAATCGGGCTGCCCATTTCCGCTCTGGTTGTACAGCCTCTGTCGGAAGCTTGTGCACCGAGATTGACCGATGGTGTGGCTACCTGCATAATGTTATAACATACAGATTGTTTATGAGCTTCATTGAATGGCTCACCTGTGGTTTTCTACCCAAATAAATAAATACAGTAGAAGTGAAGAAGGTACCTGAAAGTGCTACTAGGTCTACTTCATTCAGACCTTGGCGTTTAAACTTAGTGATAAGAGTTTGAAGGGTTGAGTTTGGTGCAGGGATATTATTGTTTGAGCCTTGCAAGCTTGCACTCGTCGAATCCCTTCTTCCCAATGTAACTTCCCAATTGGGTCCTCCACTCTGCACATCAAGATTAATGAGTTAAAAAAGGGGCTTTAATCGCAAAACGCACAATATTTGTTGAATATTTTGTAAATGGGCTAGTGAGTTTTGTGGGTTTAGTGGGTTTGATTTTGGGAAAACTTCATAGTTAAGTATTGGGATGGTCTCGGAAAGTTTCAATGTTTCATCTCTGTGAGTATCACCTAGATCTATTGAAAGTTAAATGGACCATTCATTCTCACAAAAAATAGGTTTGTATGAACCATTACTATGAAATATAAGAAACTATACAGTTAAATCCTGATATTCATAATGAAAGAGCTTAACTGATATGTTTTTGAAACTTAGTATACCCAGTTGGGTATATAAATCCACCTCATAAATTTATACTGTGAGCACAACTTATATACACCACAGCATAAATACTGACGAGTAAAATAGAAGAGATTGAGGATGAGCATTACCAAGCCCACAGAATCACGAGCAGCAATGATAAGAAGATCTGCGCAGGACACAGTTCTTGGGCATGCCTTCTCCAACTCACTCTTTATCTGGTCGATTACCTCGAATCCTCTGGCTGAATTCTTGTTTGGAACTGATTGCTTTTCGCTCACAATCTTGGCACTGTCGTCCAGAAAGATTGATGCATCACACCCCTGTTAGGACAGACACTTCATTTATCAAGAGCTTTCCCCATGTATAGATGATTGAAACAATGGAAATAACAAGAGAAACTCTAACTGAAAATTCAAATATTAAATCTTACAACCCAAGGAAGAGCTTATACGGCTGGTGTATTGTGGTCAAAGCATCATTATTTAAATAAACAATTGATGTGTTCACCACAACACACCTACCATTTAAATCAGTGTCAGTTTCGACATTAAAAATTATCACCATCATAAAACAAAGCAAACAAAGAATCGATCCTCGTTAGATTGGATGGTCGAGCCGTTGAAAGACACAGACAATGCTCGCAGATTTGAACTCTAATTTTGGAATGAAGGGACATTCGACACATGCCCAGAGCTAGAGGATCAATCATAATGACTAATTGTCCATATATATGGAAAAAGAGAAAACAAAGAATGCACCTTGACGAAGCAGTCATGGAACTGAAGACGGAGCAAAGAAGCCGCCATTCTGGCCTCCTTCATCACAGCATTCTGCACAACCGACTTCACAATTTGCTGAGCATTGGGACATGACTCGTCATAGAACTTTGGACTCAAGTTATTGTTATACAGGGGATGTGAGGCAGATGACCACAACATAGACATAAAACACACTATGAAAACACACAAACTCCCAATACTTATCGCCATCTTAAAGCTCTCAAACTGAAGCTTATTATCACTCTCTACTCAGCATAAACTCAGAGCCAAGAGCTTGCGATAATTTAGGACTGAGCTAATGCACTTTTATACTATATCATGGGCAGCAGATTGGGGCCTAGTTTCAAGAAACGTTTAAAGAGCTGTTAGCTGTAATTTTGACTAGAATCAACAAAAAACAAAAAGACATGATACATATGCAGGTCGATTGATGAAGTCAATCTATTTGAAATGGGACGTCGCTGGATCAAATCTTGCCTTTTTTTTTGGCACAGCCGACAACAATGCGCCGCCTGTTTACGTGAGTCGCTATCTCTACTTCTATTTTATGGGTGGAAAATGATTAGTTGAGCTAATACACCGACTTCGGCTGGATTCCTCCATTAACATTACAAAGTCAACACAGCCTTTTAGAAATGCATACGCTGGTCTTGTACTATGGAATTGAAACAATATTTGTTTAATTGAATAATAACTACAATAATGTCTGAAAGAGTCTTCGATCCAGAATTGAAACCTGCTCCCGGAGAATTTTTTTCACGCCATGCCTTACATATATATATAATTTATAATAAAGCACAGATCTTGTAAGAATTTGAATTAAATTACTATTAACCACAAGAGTTTGATTGCTTCCTCCCACTAAACGTTACTGTGGACAAAGAAAAGATGTTACAATGCTGATGAGTTGAGTTGGTGGGTACTGAGCAACTAAAGCGCGTTCTTTAAGAACCTTCTCTGTGATTTCCTTTTACTCACTTTTGGTACTTTCATATAAGTAGTAATACTTGTTCCAATTTTCTTATATGCGGTAGGAATTTCTTCTACTCAGTCCTCATCTAGAGGTTTCTGGAGCACATGATAGTTGCATACTGTTAAGAGGGGTTAGCTGAGTCAATGCAAATCACGCCTTTATTTGTGATAGATTAAGTCAGTTTACCAACTATCTCCTCTTTCGAAGATATCTGTACGATTTCAATCCTTAATTTTTAACATGTTCGAGAAGTCAATTATTCTATGATCATATACGTTTACTTATTTGTTCTTTGCTTCTTTGTGATGAATCGTTGGTGAGCTAGTTCAATCAGTAAGTCTAAGATTAGTTAATTGTGGGACATGTCATGTGATTTAATCATTCCTTTTAAATGCCTCATGTGGGATTCCAATAGGTTACAACTTAGAGAATTATGTTGATGACATGTTTATTAATATTTTTATTTATAGATGTTGATTAATACAAGTTGAAGTGATGACATGGTGTTTTTAGATATTTAGTTACTACAAGGTATTGTGAATTAATTTGTGTTGAGAAAATTGATGAATAATAATGGTGATAGTATAAGTACAAAGTGTAGCAATTCAATTAATTCAATTAAAAGTACATATGATCAACCATTAATTCCGGTATAGCATATGAATGAGCATATAAAACAACAATTAGAAATCAACAAACTCGTAAAAGAAAAATTATAACACTAAATATATGTTGACCTTTTTAGGAAAAAGCTTTACCATCAAAGAAAGCACAAGCTTGTATTGATCTAGTAACACTAGATTAGAGTAATATATCCTTATTTGATAGCATTCCAACAACATGAAACATATATTGCATCTCTCTAATATAGAGTAAATAGAAACTAGAAATTGCAAGTGGTTTAAAAAATAATGGATTAAAACTATGGGCCCAAAATAGGCACCCAAATCCAACTCAAATTTATAACACCTCATTCATGAAAAGTATATTTCAAGAATATAATGTAGCTCCCTCCATCACTATTGCATTTCATTGATAGGTCATCATTACTTGAATGGACAAATTCCCAAGTCTAGCAGTCTATAATGAAGTGGCCAACTAATGTAGATCTCACCTATCATAACAAGATTCTTCACTCTTCCAAGTGTAACTTCTTAGCACTAAATGAAGGAGAGATGCTCGATACATTATCACAATGATTTTAAATCCTAAAAATTAAAACTTCCCTTGAAAACACTATTACAACTAATTTTTTAATTTCTAAATCTAGAATAGTAATAAAATGTTCTCTCAACCACCTATATGGGCCTCCAAGTACTCATTCCTAAAATTTTGGAGGCACATTTAATATA
This sequence comes from Sequoiadendron giganteum, assembly GCA_007115665.2. Taxonomy (NCBI): domain Eukaryota; kingdom Viridiplantae; phylum Streptophyta; class Pinopsida; order Cupressales; family Cupressaceae; genus Sequoiadendron; species Sequoiadendron giganteum. Next base: position 106,810,286 of record CM021102.1, read on the forward strand.
TATGAGGATTACAATTTGATATCATATTTTTAGTGTAGAAAAATGTATTCCTTTACATTTTCACACTTTGTTTGGGCCCATCAATTAAATTGGACTTAATTAGGCCTTAATAAGCCCTATTTTACATCTACAAGCCTAATAAATTACATTTTCCGAAGGGGAAATCTGACAACAATTAACGCCAACACATAATACTTTACCTTGAGCAATGTGTGTTCCAGGAATAGGGACTTGGGACCCATTCACCCATGGGTGAATGGGTCCTCCCTCATGGGCGAATGGGTCCTCCCTAGGCCTTTGAACCTAAATTTAAAATATATTTTTTTGTGATATTTTAATGTCCCTAAATTCAAATTTCAATTTCAACTAATAATGTTGATTTTTTGGGAAATTAAAGATACATACCTATAAATACAAGGTTATTTCATCAATTCAAATCCTAAAAGAAATCCTAAGAAGCTAGAGTTTTCATACAAGTATTCCTAAAGCTAAGATTATGATCAAGGGCATTCAAGAATAGATTTATCAATGATTTATTGTAGAAATCATGATTTCAAGCAACATGTCAAAGTCTGTTGCATCATGCATGTTTTTGGAGCTAACAATGTGATGTAGGTTTCAAAGATTCAAGCAAGAATTCAAGTCATGTTACAAGCATCCATATCCACATCTATTGAAGCCATTTCATGCAAGATAAAGATCAACATTACAAACTTCCAAATGTTTATTCAATGGTTTGGTTAGTTGTAACATAGCATTGTTCATTCATGATTCCTTTCATATTTCATTATTTTGATTCAAGGTTTAATTACCCAAATGGGGTTTGACCAAAACAAACCCCCATTCACCAAAAATAAATAATTTTTCCATCTTATTTTTGTGTTGTATATCTTAGATTGAAGAAGGATTGAAGATCTCTTGAAGAGAAAGATTGGAAAAGTTGTCAAAGTTGTCACCAAGCCACAAAAACTTGAACCTACATGATTTATTTTTGAATTTATAAAACTGAAACCTAGATCAAACATAAGCTACAAACTGACATTAGAGTCTCCTACAAGTTGTTTGAAAACTCTGCACAAAGACCCATTCTCCCGTGGGCAAATGAGTCCCAATTTGCCTCCTGAAACTACCTTTTGGTGATTGGTACATTGTGTTTAACCCTTCTCAGATTAGTAGAAAGTTTAGTATTTATGTTTGTATTGAGCTTTAAATTGATGTTTCAAGTTTGAATGGGCACGATTGGTTTGATTTACTATTTTTAGTTTTTCTCCCAAAAGTGTTGTTCAGGTTGATACCCTTGTCCTCAATTATAAGGAAATTAATAGATTCCCTCATTGAGTTGACTTACCTAAGGGTTGTAATTCAATTCTTTGTGTGGATCTCATTTCCTAATGAAATAAAGGAAAATAGGTCTATTATCATATGTTATTTTGGTGAACCCCCCTTGTAAACATATTTTTCACCGTTTCAATATTATATCATGTAGACACCTGAATTTGACCACTTCCATATGGTCAAATTCACCCTTGCATTCCTCTAGCATGCATCCTTAAGCCATATTAATCAAATAATTTATTGTTTGGTTAATATTTCATCTTAGTCTAATTTCCCCTAAGGTATTTAATTAATTAATTAAATACCTTACCTCATTCCTCTCTAAACTAAATAAAGGATTAATTTATTTTATTTAATCACTTTATCTAAATGAATTTAATTAATTTTTAATTTATCTTCTTCTCTCTCCTCATGTCACATCCTCTATAATCCCATTTTAATCCATATTAATTTGTGATTAGGGTGTGCACATCCCTAATCGTCATTAGGGTCACATCCTCCATAATTTTCCACTTGCCCTTAATCCTCCATTAGCTCATCTAATCATGCATTTGCACAACCTTAATCATTGATTTAGGCTAACCTAATCTTCATGTCATTTATGACATGTGTCCTTACTCAACCTTATTAAATGCTTTCTCCTTTTGGAGAAGGCATCCTCTTCAGGCCATGTGAATTTAAAATTCACATTTATTCCCCCCATGTATTTTAAGGAATTTTTAATTTTGTCTCCCATCCCCATGAGGATTTGTGAGGAATTTTCAATTCCTCACTTGTCCTCTCAAGGTACATGTGGAAAAAGACCTCCTTTATGAGGAGATCTTGTCCATTCCCAAGGTACATCCTAGTACCTCCACCTCACCTCCACATCATCTCCTATTATCCACCTCACCTGAAACATGTCAGAATGAGATGGATTGTGAGTTCTCAACTCACCCTATCCCTTGATCTCGTCCACCTCAGATGCATCTCAGCCATCCATTGGTTTAGAGGCACTTCCCCTAAAAGTAGTAGAATAGCCCTCATTTTGACTATCACTCAATCAAACACTCAAGCAAGCATTCAAGCCAACTTTAGCACTCTCTCACACCAAGCATACTATCCACAATTGTTGTAGGATTTTAGGGCCACCATCTTGCATCCAATCCAATACCCACATCCACCATTATAATCTCCATCATTTAATCTTTAGTTTACACTAGGATTTTCGCCATTTTGCCAAACAAGGAGCACACAAATCAATGATCAAAAGGGCCAACCAACTCAACAATTCAAGCAAGGTAAAAAGGTATCATTCTCTTGTATTTTGTTTGAATTCAGCTTAGGCCTTATCTTGAGGTTTTGTTAGTGTTTTTATTTTTTGCATTTCATCTTGTTTTGCATCTTTAGAGTAGGATATTTCACTTGCACACATATCAGTATTCTCTCATTTTGATATTATACATTACAATGATATAAAAAGGAAATATAAAATAAATCAAGAGCATGGTACAAGGCACATAGCCTCCCTACACCAAGAGTAACTATTTTATCGCATTCTAATTTCATAAGTGAATCTACAATATTAATCAAAATGTCAACTATCTAAATCATGACCTTAATACTCTCCAACATCTCATGAACAAAGTGATACTAAAAATCTATGTTCTTATTATGAGTATGGTACCTATAATTTATAGTCAAATAGATGCCACTCTAAATATCACATCAAATCTAACCCACCTTGCAATCAAAATAAACTCTTGAATGCAGTTTATATATATAAACTACCTTGTTACAGGCATGCATGGAAATTATATACTCGACTTTGGTAATATACAAAATAATTGTAGGCTACCTCTTCCTCATCCAATTGATAACATCACTAAACAAAGAAAATGCATACACCAATGGACTTCTAACTATGCAATTCACCCACCCAATCTACATCAACAAGGCCCTATATGTCTAATAACTTACTGACATCATGGGTAGGTGCAAGAAGTTGGGTTCACAAACTATTAAAAAAGGGAAACTTTTTTTCCTATTTTTTTAAATTTGTTGCAATTGGACTGAGAATTTGAAGCACTTACACAAAATCTTTAAAAAAACCACTAATATGAAATGTAATATTTTGAGTTTAATTTTCAAATATGTAATTTATTTTAATACCCAAATTATGCAAATTAATTTTTAATAAGCATGTATGAAAACCACTTTTTAAAAGTCACTTTTTAAGGACCATACCATGCACGTGTACGACTACAATAATTTGACCTAAATAAAAGTATTTTTCTCATTTTTGGGGAAAGATTTGTATTATACTGAAGATTGGTGAGGATATTTTTTATTAATATTTTACTAGCCCTAATTGTTGTTTTGAAACCCCTCATTTACGACCACCAGAATTTTAGCTAAACTAATCATTTTTTGATTTATTTTCATTGTGTAAATAATTGTTTGCAAATTGATGTCATATAGAAACTTAATAAATTAAAAGTTATTAAAAAAATACAAAAACCTCACATTCCAAGTTTATGGACCAGTTTCCTCATAAACTAATTAAAAAATAGAAAAAATAATCCATCATAAAAAAATATATATTTGAAAACTAGACATCATCATCTACAATGGTCTTTAATTTCACAAAACAATTCTTAAAAAATCCTTGTCAGCCATATTGTCGAAGTCATTTTTTTCTCTTGGCATTGCCATGACCTTGTGCTTGTGGGTCCAAGGCTAAGAGTTAGATTAACATGTATTTCCCAAGCCTAAAACAAAATCAAAATGTCAGTTGGGATTTCTTTTTTTAGAACAGGTACTTGCTCTAAAATGGGTACATGTTCTCTTTTACAAACAGGAAATTTGAATACCCATTTTAAGGTAGGTACCCATTCCAAAATAGAATGGGTACCCATTTTAAAACAAATATTCATTCCTAATATATTATTTATTTCCATTTTAAGAAAAAAATTAGTACCATTGTATTTCTACAACTTTTTATTTATGTGGTATGAACCGACAACGATAATTTCTGCATTTTTATTCAAATTTGTCTTGTGCAATCTCTTAGCAGGTCATGTTTTATTCAATTTTTGAAAGGATTCAATCATAAGAACCATTTTGAAGTGGAATCAAGTACATGGTATTTTCTCAAAAGGAATAAAAATGAGGTTTTTTGTTATATTCACATTTACTTGTACTTAAAAATTTATAGAAGAAAAGATCTACATCTAGTTATACTTCAAAAATTCAAAGAGGTGTCAATCGGAAAATAAATTAGATATCATTTATTATTTTTGTCAAGAGGGTTTGGTAATCATGGTATCAAAAAATCACCAAAGAAAAATATATAGGAAGGTCATGGTACCTGAAGAAATTGAAGCAAATAGAGAGAAGGAGACAAAACAAGAAAAATATAGAAGAACAATGATTTGAGAAATAAATAATATTGAAGTATCTAATTCCATGACTATCAAAGAGAATAAAATTCAAGAGACCATGAGCCTCATGGTATGAATGTAAATGATGCAAATATGGAAATGATGAATATGGAAGAATATGTGACTATAGAACAAACCCAAGGATGTCTTCAAATCAAACTTTCAATTATATGGAAAACGTAACTATACAAACAAATCCGAGTATGTCCTCAAATCCACCTTTCAATGATATAGAAAATGTGACTATAGAAACAAATCCAAGTATGTTTTCAAACCCATATTTTGATGATATTGATATTAGTCATTTTAAAGAAGTTGGATATAGGGATAAATTTAAGAACCTCCCCCTCGGTGAAGGTGTAAAATCTTGACGAATCTTGTATATTTCTCGATAAAAATATTAATTTTATTGGCGAATTTTTTTGTTTTTCGGGAAAAAAAAATCTCAATTAGCAAATCTTTTCTAATCGCTAGAAGTCTGTGGAAAATCTTGGTGAATTGCAAATTTTTTTAATCCAATAAAACATTTTCATTGGTGATTAAAACCTTTTTTCAAAACAATAAAATGTTTTCATTGGTGAATAAAACTGTTTTCAAAACAGAAAAAAAGAATTGTTGGCAATTAAAACTTTTCTTCAAACCAAAAAAATGTTTTCATTGGCGAATTAAACATATTTTCAAATGAATAAAAAAAAAATGGTAAATTAAACATAATCTCAAACTAATAAAAAAAAATTAGTGGAAAAATAAGTTGGTATGCCAATAAAAAATCATAGCATGGTTGGCGAAAATATTGAATTCTGGAACAAATTTTCCACATATTCAAATTCCTTCATAAAGTGTCTGGAATGGGGACAAGTGTCAACATATTTATTATGTCTAAAGCTAGATGTCACTGCAAAATAATATAACCCATGATCGTTCAATGAATTTTTGATAATGGTTGTATTTGCATTCTGGAAGCAAATCTTTGAAGCACTAGACTTGCAAATTGAAACCTCTCTAGAATAACACTAGAACCGTTAGATTCCTAGAAATCAATGGTTGAAATTTTATTATGTATTAAATCACTTAGTCATGACAACCAAAATAATATTTTATCGTTGGTTGGCTACTAGTTGCGGTACTACGAGTGGTGGCACAGATTAATGCCATATGAACATCTGAAGTGATTGATTGGATAGCTTTATATTGAAAACTGAACGATGTACTATAGAATCATAGATGATGATGTCATGAATCTAGTGATCTAGTGAAATAATATTTGTAATGACTGCATATCGTTTGAGTGACACTGGTGATTTTGATAGCTTGTCAGCTTGAGGTACGATTTGCATGTAGCCAGACATCAATCAAATTAAACATTTTAAGTGTACATGTAAGTCTTAAGTTACATGAATCGATTAAGTTGGTTTTTTGGTTTACGTGAATTATGATTATTATTATACCCAACTTCACACGTGAAATGACTCACAAGTAAACAAGGATCAGGCTGGTAGCGGCATTGGTGGCCCATAAATAGGAATAGTGAGCACAACTAAAATCATTTGTTGAAGGCTAAAGGCTTTACTATTGAGTGCAATGTTCTGAATTGTCATAAGGGTATTCATTTTGTAGTGTTACTAAGGATTCGAGAAGAATATGATGTGGTATTATTGGGGATACTCTAAATTCTCCTACCTTCAGTTATGTAGTTATAGAGTAAAAGACCAATTTCCTTCAAGTTCAGAATTGGTGGAATTGGAAAGAAGTTGATCTATTTTACCTAACTTCTAAGGCAGGTTTTGAACCAGGATGAGGAGCTCTAATGGAGATAAGTGTTATCCTAGTGCATGGAAGCTACGTGCAAAATATGGGAGCAATTTTACTACCCCTCATCTTCTGCATGACTTCGGTTTTCAATCAGAATAGATACATTTTGTATCTTCACAACTCCCATTTCCCAGTATTGTTCACCAGGCAAGCCCCATGCATTTGTATTTTCAGAGCCACATTTGTATTTGAGAGTGAATGATTGGCCAGGAAAGTCTCATGCATTTACTTTTAGTGCCCATGACCGACCAGAAAAATTCCATGCATTTATTTTTAGAGCGCATGGTTGACCCGACAAGTCCCATCACCATGCATTTATTTTTAGAGTGACACTTGTATTACGTTGTCACCAATGATCCAACAAAAACTTGGTGCTTACATTTGTATTTGTATTATGTAAAGTAACATATGTTATTTATACAAAAAAAAATCTTGGCACTTGCATGCTCTACTCATCTTTAAAAATATATGTAATAATGGGACATTGTAATTTAGTTGTAATAAAATAAATGGTTACAATTTTATTCTTCGTTATTCATTTATAGTAAAGAATTATTTTCTGAGTTTAGTGTATATGAATCTATTCAAATCATTTTTTTCCTTTAATAAATCAACTATTATCTATTTATGAAATAATTGCATGCAGATTTAAAAGTAAGACATAAAGCAATACAAATGAAAAAAGAAAGTTTCCATCAAATTGACAAAAACACATTATAAACACTAAAAGTTGTCACTCTTGTTAAGGTTTACCGAAATGTTATTGATTTATAATTTTTCGTTGACCTTCTCCCATGGTTCCCGGTATCATTATTTATTTTATTAAGTCCTTTGCAATATTAAGTTACCGGCCCCTTGGCCTTGATGTCAATCCTAGTGCACTAAATTTTAAAACAACTTTCAAACACATGTTTATTATTTATATCATAAATTAATCAACCGTTCGATGAACATTTGATGTATGGTTGTAGTTGCATTCTGGAATGAAATGCATACAGCACTAGGCTTACAAATTGAAACCTCCAGAATCACCCTATAACCATTAGATTTACAAAGATCAATGGTTTATAATTTGTTGTCAATGCAGGACATCCATGTACTAATTGTGTAGTCCGGAAGCAACACGTTGACATTTCAATGTTTCATTCACTTTATTTTTTGTTGATATCCCTCGGTTCCCAGTATCATTATTCATTTTATTAAGTCCTTTGCAACTTTAAGATACCAGACCCTTTAAAACACATATTTATTGTTTATATCATAAATTACTCAAGTTTCAACCATTCGATGAACATTTGATGGATGGTTGTAATTGCATTCTGGAATGAAATGCACATAGATCTAGGCTTGCAAACTTAAACCTCCAGAATTACCCTATAACCATTATATTTAAAAAGACCAACAGTTTAGAATCTTTTGTCAATATAGGACTAAATGGCTTGTTTTAAATGTTGTCAGCCATGTACTAATTGTGTAGTCCAAAAGCAACATGTTGGTATTTCATTCACTTTAATGTTCGAAAAAAAATCACTTTCTACTGCTAAGTGATTTTATTTTTAAGTGAGAGGGTCAGTACACAGGGAGATTTCAATCTTCAAATTGCTCATTGTAGTACACCACCCTATTTTGGGTTCCACAGTTTCACTTCCAACAAATACATTCCAGTTTCCGTGATTGTCAATATTAATCTTTTCAAGAATCAAAATTCGGTAAGTGAAAGAATTCTCGCGGATACATTTCATCATTTGACATTTCTTATAATCTTATTTTGTCAAACTTTGAAGTTTGGTTTGATGCAGGAGCGTCCTTGGTTCTTGGCAAGCTTTCATCAACCAAAAATATTTTCATTTAGTTTTGTTCTTGTTCTATTCTTGTTCTTATTCAAGTTGGTAGATCTGGTATTTCTTCGTGTTTGCTTACAAGACCTCGCGGATCTATGATTTAACTGTGGACATGTTCAATTGCCTTATTCCAAGTTTTTAGCTTGACTGGATCTTTTTTCGGCAAGTTATCACTTCTAGATTCAGTGACATTTTTTAGAACTGGCCCCAGAATAATTTCAAAACCTAACGGCTAGTTTGATCGATCGTGGATTCTTCTCGTAACTTGTGGATCCTCATGTTGTGTTTCGATATGTTTCATGGAGTTTCTCTGACCTTAATCTTAAGTCCACACTTCATCATGTGCATCTACCATGGAAGAAATTAAAATTTGAGGCTGACCTGTCCTTGCACAGGTTATGTTTCCTTCATCAGAGATTGTAATGATCTTTCGCCGACGTGGATGTTTCTTGACCCACAGATATGATATAAAGCTTGTAATAGATCATTAGAAAAGGAGGAAATCAAGATAAGTAGATTAAGATGTATATAGATTTTTATCTGTAAGATTTTCACTCGCACGTATGAGCATTGTATTTTGAGCATGTTGTATTAGGCCAGTGAGCCCAATATGTAAGCCCAGATGTGGCTGACTCTATGTAATCAAAAAAAAAATTAATAAGAATGTTTGAATGTGTATTTTCCTCCATATTCTATGTTGCTTCTTTTGTGTTACTTTTGCTACATGGTCTGGATTGTTCTCTTTGAGGACCCTCCTATCATGGTTGCACCAAGGTTTAGGGTTGAGGGACTTAAGAATTAAGAAAAACTAAGGACTAATAGGGAATTCACAATTTCACATTGTATAAGCATGTCTACCACTAGTACCACTAGATAAATGTCAGATAAAAACATACTTCATGTTGGATTACTTAAAACCTTAGGTTTCACTAATGAATACCATGATATTTATGATCCTAAAATCTATGGTAAGCATACTTCAAAACTTATATTTTCATCTCAAAATAAGGTTGCAAGTCAAATGCAAGTTAATTGTTACAGTGCACCATGGGTAATTGGATTAGGGCGTATGATGTTACATGAGGTTTTCCCTTGCCCAAAATTTATCATGGTCTATTCCCAAAATTATGATGATAACAAAAGAGAAATTGTTAATAAAGACAGAAAAGAATATTTTTTATCCATTAATGTAGAAGAACTTGGAAAAGTGTTGGGGTTTATGACTGAAGAATTTGCAAAAGTCCAAATTGATCTAGAAAATCTTGCTAGTGATTATGAAGCATTGGATGAAAGGGAGAAAATTATTTCATAAATAAAATAGTTCAAGATACCAAAGAAGTTAGAAACAAATTGAAGGGTAATCATAAGCCTCCTTATGATTTTGATATTTTTAGACCATGGGTTTAAGATACTATTTTCATGCTAGCATTTTTCCTCAGATTGGATAGCAATTGGGAAGTGGGTGCAAGCCTTCATGAAATGGTATATAATATCCATTATGGTGTTCCACATGTCAAATATAACTTTATTGAGCACATTGTATAATCCATGCATAAAAAGAATTTAATGATTAAAGGAGGTCCCACCAAGACATTTAGGTTCACAACCTACTTGTGCTATATTTTTCTACTCAAATTTAGAGGAATGTTTTAGACCAACAAGATTCAGATTCAGCCCTATAGTAATTCTCAAGAAAATAAAATGGCTCCAATATATAATTGGACCACTCAGATAAGGATGCATGATTCTCGAAGGAACTATAGTCATTTTGTAGACTGCTTTTTGGCTCCATTGCATCAAGAAATTACAAATACTCCAATGCCTAGATTGCCTATTTCATGTAGAGATTGTATTCAACTAGGAAAAGAAATATAATTGGTTGATTGGTACTTAATGGAAGAATATATTGTGCTAAGATTTTATGGATCGGCAGTAGAGCCATAAAAACTTCCAATACATGTGATAGAAAGGGTTTTTGCATTGGAATATGTAAGGTAGATGAAAAGTACTGATGAACTATACTTTTTCAATCATCATAAGAAGACCTTATTTCCCTCTTTACCATTTTCATGTGGAGGGTTCACATTCGAGAGAAAAGCATTTAGTGTGGCACATGATCTTTTGAATTTTTTGAATTTTGATTTTTTCTATCACTGGTAGTATGATCCATGTGACACCATTAAATCAATGATTGTGGCCAATAACAATGTTGCAAGTATAATTCAACATCAAAGTAAACCCTTTCTTGAAAACTTGAGAAATAAGGATTCTTGGGATGAGGTCAAAATAGTAATGGAGAAAAGTGTTGCTAAGAAAGGTATTTATTTTGAACAATTTTTAGCAGAAATTATGGAATTGCATCGAAAGACAATCAGGAGGTACAAAAAAAATTATGAAAAAATTAATAAACCGTCTAGTAGAGTAAAAATTCTAGATTCTCTAGATAAGAAAGTTACAGCTAAAAATTGGTCATGATCAAAAATTACTACCTTTTGGTCTATGAGGAAGGAGCTAGGTGATCCAAGAGCTCTTGTAGAGTATGGAGATGTAAGAGAGGGGGACCACCCACTACAAGGCCCCAGTTCATGAAAGGCCAAGATCGAAAAGGCTGCCCTAACCCACCTCAGTCTAAGGGGAAATTAGGTTGACGAGGATGAGAATGATGAGGATTATGCATCCTTCAATCACTCTGCAATCTCGAATGTTGGAAGGAGACTAGATGAGTCAGCCTTTAGAGTCAGATTCATGTCTCAGGCAGCTCTTTATCAAAGGATGGAAGCACAATTCTAGGACGACAGCGTGGCATGCTAGCGTCTCATAGGTGCGCTGGCGTCTGTATGGCCAAAGAACTGAAAAGACAAAAATCTAACTCTGAAAGGGAGACTATCAACCTAGTCTAGAGATGTTTGAAGTGATAAAACGAGATTAAGTAAAGAGAAATGCATATACAAATACGATAAAGGAAATATATTACCACCAAGGGGACGAAGATGATCTTGTACAATGCTCTCCTCACTAGCTTGCTCCAAGTTCTCTCCGCTTGCACACAATAAAGGGAGAAATTGTTGGGGTTATATAGGGGCCTAACTCAATCAAACCCCCGCCTTGGTGTTTCCACCTCCGCAGATAGCCAAGTTTGGAATAGTAGAGATAAATGATAAAGAAAATAAAATACAAGCTATGCCAACACAAAAACACTACAAACAGTACATCCTTACTCAATCAAAAGCAAAAGGAGATATTGTAGGAGCTTACCGCCTCCATCCAAAGCACTCAAGGCCCATGGAGGAGTGAATGAGAGGGACTCAATCCTTTGTTTCCATGGTGTTTGTCCAGTGCTCACCCCGTTGGAGTGATGGAGTAGTGGATTGTTGCAATGGACTGAACGGTGCTACTACAAAGCTTGGAAATGAATGCAAATGGTGAAGAAAAATGCTCAAAATATCTTGTAAAACTTCTCTCAAAATACTATGGATGGAAGAGTTAATATTATGAAGAGATGGATGAAAACCAGCCATATTTAGGTCGGCTAGCTGAAGAGAGATGTTACTCTTCGACTTCCAATATAAAATTTAACGCCTCTACAGTCTCCAGCCACAAGAATCTACCAAGGATGTAAGAGCATTACATGGACATCTGCGCACCACGCAGACATCTATGCACCATGTGGACAACTACGCGCCATGTGGGCATCCCCGACAGAAACGCCCCCACTGACATGCAAACTAGGCACCAAGTGGAATGCAAGGAGTAGGCTTAAGTGGAATTAAACCTCTGCTTTTTATTTTCTAAAGTGTTAAGGGTCAAAATGGAATTTGCGTTAGGGGTGCAAATTCATGTTGATACATTTTTCCCCCACTTTAGCAAGCACGAGTACTGATGAGTTCTTCAATAAAGTAGAGTAGTAAAGAAGTAATAGAGTAAGAGATGTATACCTGAACTGACGAGGAAGCAAAGCACGATCTGGAAAACCCAAAAGTGTAGGAAATGACTTCATAGTTCCATGAAACTACAAAGCTAAAGCACGAAAGTACCTTACAGGTTCACGGTCCTACAAGGTTGGTATCCTATAAGAACTCTCACATGAAGGAAACTAGGACAAGCACCTTATAGATCCGCAAACCTGCAAGGAAGGTATCCCTCAAGAACTCTCACATGAGGGAGAGCAAGAAAAGCACCTCATAGACCTACAAATTTGCAAGGAAGGTATCCCCCAAGAAATATCACATGGAGGAAGCCAAGCAAAGGAAACTCCACAGAGTCAAATATGGAAACATCTTTACCTACACATAAAACACATCAGGAAGAGGTCACGTAGGCCAATGAACGGGCTGTCACGCAAACCATCACTAAGTTGGAGGACTTTCAAAGGGGTCCCTCAAGAACCCTTCAAAAGGAAGGAGGGTCCACTCAAGGGATGCACTGTTTGAAAGGTAGGATCTAGTCAGGATGCCCCCAAACTAGACTTGAAGATGCAAAGACGATCTAGTCGGGCTGCCCCTAGACTAGACGTTGAGATGTGAAGCCGGTCTAATTAGGTTGCCCCCAAGATAGACACCATAGAACTTTGTTGAAAAATTTGTAAGGGCTCCCTTGGTAAACCGATGTGAAGAGGTGGGGTCCACTCAAGGGACACTCTATTCAAGAAGCTTAATGTCTTCCTTTTTGAATCGATTCGTCATCAAGGAATCCTTTTGAAAGATGTTCATTTCATCAAGTAATTTGAAAGGAAGGAGATGTGCTCATGCGATGGGAAGACTAAGACCATTCCCGCTTCGGAGGAGGATTTCCAAGTCCTTTCTTATATGAACCCCTAATGAAGGAAACATGTTTTGTCAGGGTTCCAAGTTGAGAATGTCGTTCTAACAAGAAAGTGTGTGAAGGGTCTTCGACAAAAGATTCATTTTGCAATTAATGCATTTTCTAAAGACTAACCAATGTAGAAGGTATGTTTTCACATGGGAAAGGGACAACTCAAGACAAGATGAGAGAAAGATAAAGTGAGAAGTAAAGAAAACAGATCACGTGCAGAGGGCATTGGGGGATCTAGCTACGTGGGGTCAGATCTACCTTTATTTATATATATGTAGGTAACCATAGTAAGAGGAAAAATATCATCAATCCCCAACCAGATCAGGAAGAATGCACGAAATACAAAGTAAAATAAAAAATCGGGTCAACATAGAAGCAGGCCTAAATGCTTCTGACGCTTTGCATCATCCCTAATTTACCAAAAGTCAATCACACACATGGAAGAATGATGACACATATAGAGGAATATTTACAATGTAAACACCACACCTATATCCATGCACCAATAGGGGTGATGAGGGTCATCCAGGCACATGTAGCATGGTCATGAAGGAAGCACATGTCATGACACACACACATATCTAGTCTAAAGATCAAGAAGAGGGTCTCCCCTAACACTGGTCAACTAGGAGGTTGTCGGCTTCCCACTCTAAATTCTTCAACGAAGGAAGATGAGCCTACAACGGTGTAATGTTAAGGAGAGGAGCTTCTGATCCTCCTACAACAAGGGCCAAATCAAAGGGACCTATAAGGTCTTCGTCGCTTAGCTCTTGTGGGTCCAAATTCAACGACCTAGAGAAGATCATTTATAGTGTCAGGACTTCATCCACTGAGTTAAAAATGCACTTAAAAGGAGTGTCATGTTTCACCTCGGTAGATGGAGTATTTTGTACCTAAGGTTCACTGCTAGGCTCACCAAGAGACTCGGAGCAGTGACAAACTCAAAGGAGGTTGGGACCTGTTTCGTTACTAAGACAGAACAAGTCATCTTGGGGCCACCTTTCAAAGAGGGTGGGCTCTTCCATCGTTGGAGGGGCCACGCTATACCTTCTTCTTCATCAAGAGAGGTGAACTCCCCATAGATGAAACAAGGAGTGTCGAGGAAGAGGAGGAAAGATCCACAATGGACACAACCAAAGTGTTAACCATGTCCACAAGCTTTGGGAAAGGCAAGACATCTGACATGGAAGTCAACAAGGGTGGCTCTACCAAAGGAGCGATGAACACTTGCACCCTTCCGAGCACATTTGCACTCATAGCAAGAGCCAAAGGAGGTTCAAGGGAAAAATGAGGGAAAGAGGAGGACACGGTAGGAGATGTGGTCTTCTCTTGCTCCTTATTCTGTAAGGAGGATTGCTCGGCTAGGAGAGCCTTTTGTTGGCGCTTACATTCACGCGCAAGGCAGTTTCTATGACTCTTCGCACTAGAAGCCAGAACTTGTGAAGGTACAAAAGGATCCTTCTTAGCCATGGGGGTGTCCTCCATGACTTTCTCTAGTGGAAGGGTAGACTCCAGAATGGAAGGAGGAGGGGAAATCTGAGAAACGGCGGGAGGAGTTGACTCTACCACCTTGGCGGTGAGCCTCTTCCCATTTACTGTTTTAAGAACATTGATAGTAGGAGGTTGTGGAGTCTGAGACAAAGAGGATTCTCCCTAGGAGTCATTTTGTCTTCCATATTGGATGGGCCTTGGTAAGATCAGAAACTCAAATGCACGACACTTGGCCTTCCGTCAAGCGGGCACAATGGGATTCTCTCGCAAACGTGAGATAGAAGCAAATGGTACCACAATAGGATGAGAGGAAGCATCAAGATAAACCATGGAAGAGGAAGAAGGAGGATCTTGAGACCACTTCTCTTCTTCTCTCCTATGGGCCTTGGCAGCATCACTATCAGCCTTTAAGAAATCTCTATGTGAGATAACGTAAGGCGAAGGATGGTACCTCACTTTCATCCTAGCATGCCCCTTCTTATAGTTTTGATATGTGTGGTGTAGGAGGTCCTTCCTAGGTAGGAGAGGACCAAGAGAGACAGGCCAAAATTATTCTAGGGCATAGCTGCCACATGCAATTGGTGGTCTATAACCAGTGTCATGGACAACATGCACCGAACCTCCATGAACAAACTACAGAAACTTATTTATAACCGAGGGAACTACATTCATAGCCACGAACCAGAGGATGCCTAGCTTCACTTTGAAGAGTTCGGACCCCTAGATGATGTTGAACTTAAGGCTTCCAGACTTAGGTCAAACAAGGACCGATAGGACAATACTCCCTATAGGAGGTATGGAAAGTCCTTCATGTGTATGAACAGTACTTTCAGGTGCATCATACCCATCCTTATGCAGGAAGTTAATCAACATGATCTCCTCAGTTATAATATTCACTTGTGATGTCAGATCAACGAGGACACCTGCTACATTGTTCCCATTTATTCTCATAGGAATGTAAAGAGGAGATGGATCTCTATTGAAGCTCATTGGCAGGTCCTATGAAGTAAACGTTATGCTAGTACCCTCATTCACAGTCTGGGTAGAGGGAATGGGTTGGTTTAAGAAAGAGACCATTGAGCACACCAAACAATACTTGTACAAAGCCTCTTAAGGTTTACGAGAGAGGATAGTGACCCAATTAAGGTTGCATCACACAACATTGTTGGAACCTTTCAACTACACCTACTAGGGGTCGCAAGTTGGGTTGAAAGGAAGAAGCCTCACAACACTCAAACCTACAACACTCCTAGGACACGAGGAAAGGGACTTTTAGTATTGCAAAATGGAACCAAAATGGTTCACATTGGGTTCACCAAAAATGTGAGAGAGGGGTACCACCACTGCAAGGCCCCAGGTCATGAAAGGCCAAGAGCAGAAAGGTTGCCCTAACCCACCTCAATATAAGGGGAAATTAGGATGACGAGGATGAGAATGATGAGGATTATTCATCCTTCGATCACTCTGCAATCCCGAATGTTGGAAGGAGACTAGATGAGTTAGCCTTTAGAGTTAGATTCATGTCTCAAGCAACTCTTTATCTAAGGATGGAAGCACAGTTCTAGGACGACAGTGCGGCACGCTGGAGTTCATATGGCCAGAGAACCGAAAAGAAAAAAAACTAACTCTGAAAGGGAGACTATCAACCTAGCCTAGAGATGTTTTAAGTGATAAAATGAGATTAAGTAAAGAGAAATGCAGATACAAATACGATAAAGGAAATATATTACCACCAAGGTGACAAAGATGATCTTGTACAATTCTCTCCTCACCAGCCTTCTCCAAGTTCTCTCCACTTACACATATTAAAGGGAGAAATTTTTGGGGTTGTATAGGGGACAGCCTCAGTCAGACCCTCGTCTTGGTGTTTCCACCTCCATGGATAGCCAAGTTTGGAATAGTAGAGATAAATGATAAAGAAAAGAAACTACAAGCTATGTCAACACAAAAACACTACAAACAACACATGCTTACTCAATCGAAATAAAAAGGAGAGATTGTAGGAGCTTACCGCCTCTGCCCAAAGTACTCAAGGCTCGTGGAGGAGTGAACGAGAGGAAATCAAGCCTCTGTTGCCACGGTGTTTATCCTGTGCTCGCCCTGTTGGAGTGACAAGGTAGTGGATTGCTGCAACGAAGTGAATAGTTCTGCTACAAAGCTTGGAAATGAATGCAAATGGTGGTGTAAAATTCTCAAATGATCTTGCAAAACTTCTCTCAAACTTTTGCTTCCAAAATGCTATGGATGGAAGAGTGAATATTATGAAGAAATGGATGAAAAACAGCCATATTCAGGTCAGCCAACCGAAGAGGGACGTTAATCTTCAACTTCCAATTAAAAATGTAGTGCCTTTGTAGTCTCCAGCCATAGGAATCTGACAGGGACGTAAGAGCATCGCACAAGAATTCGCGATAGAAATTCCCCCACTGACACGTGAACCAAGCACCAAGTGGAATTAAACCTCTGATTTTTATTTTTTTAATTGTTAAGGGTCAAAAGGGAATTTGTGTTACGGGTGCAAATTCATGTTGATATAGGAGATAATGAAGAAGATTGTGAGTTTAGAAAATTGTGGAATATAGAGCATCCCAATGAACGTGAAGATCAAGAAATTGATAATGAATCTAATCATTTTATAGAAGAACAAAGCCATGTCAAAGCTAGTTTAAGTGAGGACACAAAAGAAGCATATACTTCAAGAACAACCATAGCTAAAAAAATGGTTTATGAAGGTGGTTATTTAGGGCCCCAAGGACAATTAATTTGTATAGTAATAGATGTAGATCATAAAAAACCAATTGATAAATCTGGCCTTGGAGCTAATAAAGTAGACCAAGGGAATACAAGTAGAGCTGAAACAATTCAATTTTTAGTGCTTCAAATACTCATCCTCATGGTCAGATACAATCACAAATGGGACATGCCAATGGTGGAGAGATTAGTGAAACTGGCACTTCCACTAGTGGCAATGGTATGGGTAGTAGTACTAGTAGTGGTCAACATGTGCTACAACAAAAAATTACACACAAGAGGACAACAATACAAGATACCATAGAAACACTAGGTGATCAAGGCATACAGAAGAGGCAAAGGATTCTGACAGGTCCAAGTCACACTACCAATGGATCTACAACAAAGGATTTATTTCTAGGCACTCCCCCACTACCAGTTAGTGTGGTTGTGACATCATTAGAAACTACAAGTACTCCTATTCCTTCACCATTCAAGCATTTCATTATTCTTGCATCCCCAAGTTTTGATTGCATTGAAGATTTTAAAAAGAAATCACACTTGTATAAAAAAAAAAGGAAAGAAACTGATGGAGAGTGCATCTGGTGTAACTTCAGAGCCTACAACAACCATGGTATTAACCACATTTCACACAAATAAATAAATCACAAAGTACACAATTTTTGTTCCCACAGTTCAAAACAAACCAAAAAATCAGCCGGATCGATCTGAATTCCAGGTGAGCAATTTTCAATTGGATTTTTCTGGACTCAAAAATACTAAGAAAATTAATGTATCAAAAAAATGTTGCAAACTCAAATAGAAAAGTTACAGGAAGACCTATCAAAATGAGAAATCAAAGAGGAAAGCGGTAGATAACAAGAGTAATGAATTAGAAAAGAGTTAAAAAAATTCCTCTACATCAACAAGCACAGAGGATAAACAAAATGAGAGAGAATTGAATTAACTGAAGCAAAGGCTAGATGAGAGTAACAAGAAATATGATGAGGAGAAATCCACTTCATAAAAATTAAGACAAAGCATTGTGAATGGAAATGCACAGTGGGAACAAAAATTAGAGAAAGAGAGAAAAAGAAATGAAAGATTGGAGGCGGAGCTGATGGAAGCAAAAAATGAAATTAACTCTCGTCAAAATAAGTTATCTACATTTTGTAGAGAAAAAATGAGGCATATGAAACAAAAGATTTGGGATGAAATAATGCAGAGGATTGATCATTTGTGTGACATGTTTCAATTGATTGATGCTATCAAACTACATTATAAGAATCTCAAAAAAATTTAGTGGACAACAAAAATGTGTTGGCATTAGAGAAATCGGCAAATCAAGTTCAACAAACAATCTACAAAGCTAGCAATAATGATTTGAAATCAAAAAGGGATTAATAATTGGCTTGCTACTTCAATGATATTTTCATCTATCATTGAAATTTGTTTGAGAATGCATGAAATAAAGGAATATTTTCATTCGGCTGCAGACAAGATGAAGAAGGTGGATGAAAAGGTAAGGAACTTCACAAAACTTGGTTTTCCAGAGGCTTTTGACACAAATGAGCAATTCATTGGAAAGAATTATTTCCAAAAGAAGATGGAGGGTGCAAGGAAGATTGATTTGGACCAGCTTCCTCAGAACACAGATGTGGTGAACTATTTGGATTCCATCAAACCACTGATAACCTTGAATGCAAAATTGACTAAAGAATTCAAGACAAGTTCCAATTTCAATCATGAAATGTTAAAAAATCTTCAAGTCAAACAATATCAGTTAGAACAAATGACAATTCCACCACTTGAACAGTGGAAGCTGCTAGAAAAGGTAATACATTGATTTGATTTTTGATAATATGAGTTTCCAAGTTCTAACTCAGCTCTATGCAGAGTTGTTTTTGAGAAATATTTTTCATTTCCAATGCCTCTATGTATTTCTTCATGTGAAAATCAATAAAAAATCTCAAATTCAGTAATGTCTTGATGTTCAATTATCTATATTATTTATTTTATCATTTGAATAAAAAGTATGGTAGTGATTTCAACTACTAGATACACATTAAACGATTGTTGATTTTCATTGTTGTATATGTTACTAATACTATTTTTAATATGTTATTAAGAAATGAGTTGAGTGATGAATAACTGAGTACATGTTTAAGTTTTAACACATTTAAAATATGAAATTATTAATAATATGTTAACTTAGCCATACAAACCTATGATTCCATCAGAGAAAAAATCATACATTTAACCAAAATGATTGAAGACCAATAGAAGGTTCCTTGATCATTTTATTAATAATTCATGTGACAAAATATAGGAGAGAATCTATTCTAGAATATGCATTTTCTCATTCAAATTCCATCACTATTGTAAAACCATTATGCTTATGGCTATTACAGACTTGAATTCATACCTAAGACTCAACACTAACTCTAATTCTTTTTGCTTGAATTACAAAATTCTCTTATATGAGTTGAAAATCTCTTTCAACCAAAGACCCGTGCAATTGGCCTTGGATCCACTTTTATAAGAACAAGGGAGCAAACAAGCTTCAAGCCAAATTACACATTTAGTCACATTTACATTTGGCATACATTTCAATTTCAATTTCAAAACATCCCCAAAGGCAGTTACATTTGCATTTCCTGATACGAGGGAGAATTTCATATGAGACAAAAACCATTTCCATTTGTTGGTGAAGATTCTCCTACCTTGCAAAAGGCTCCTTTAGTCGGTGCAAACTGAGAATGTGCAATATTTGAATGTTGATATATCCAAGCCCTAATTTTTACTCATTCCAAGCCATGTATTGCACTTCCTTGTTGAACTTTTTTATTGCAGACCACCAACCAAAATTGATGTCACCCACTCCCACTTGCAGTAATGTATATGTCCAATATGTCAATATAGTTGGACTTCTATAATGCAAAATCCTTTGTAGGCCAATCAAATCCCATGATACGGTCTGCCTTTTTTTTGTATGGGCTATACCTGACTACCACCCGATTTTCCTCATTATCAAAATCTTCGAGGAAAGTTGTTGTATGCATGAGGTTGTCCAACTCTTCCTCAACATAACCAAATCCATTTCATCACATGTTTTTTTGTCCTAGGAAGTTATTTCTTGAGTTGCCTGGTCTTTCCACTCTTGCAAGGACTTAACTTCACCCTTCTCATTTATAATGTCTAGAAGAAGACAAAAACTTCAATCATCAAACTTCTTAACCAATTCTCTAATCTTCACCTCTAAAGACCCAATGACAATCAACCCTTAAGAACCAGTTGTATATGTTAGAAATATTAGGTTTGCAAGTATCTTTGGAGGCTTATATGCATCATGAGAGGATGCAACAGCCATATCCCTTAGCATTTGAGCCCTTGGAATCCATTTATTCATTAAAGGAATAGCAATTTCTTTATCTCTATCAATGTTGTTGATGGCATCAAAAATCAAAGCATAATTGGCATTAATACTGATTAATATTTTCTCTACCCCCTTATTCAAGTGCTCAAGCATTGTTATCACAATCTTCATGTTATTCAAATGAAGAAGATCATCCATCCTATCTTCATAAGTCTTGAGATTTTCCATCAGCTTGTCCTTGGTAACTTCCTCAAATTGAGGGGCATATGATGATTTAGGAGTTGATTGTGTCATTTGTACATCTTCAAATTCAATGGGGCTAGTCTCCTCATGATTTTGATGAGGTGAAATAATTAGGGAAGGAGGAGGAAAAATTGCACCATGTGAGGTACCAGTATGCAATGCTTAGAATTGTTGTTTCCATAGATCCATTTGAGTTTTCATTTCAGCAATCTTTTGTTGGCTCGAGCTATACTCAACAACCACCTCATTATATTTGGTTCTAAATCTATCCTTTTCATCTGTTAATGACTCAACTATGGATTTGGTGAATTGTGCTACATTAACATTCATGGTTGTTTCCTCCAAGGCAATCGTATCTTAAACTATTTTTATGATTAAGCCTCCTCTTACACTTGGAGCACGTTCTACAACTTCAGGATTTCAAGTGGTTGGGGCTAAAGCCCAAATAGCAAGAGTGTCCCACTACTGACTAAAATTTGACCCCTGTAAAGCCAATGTGACTTCTTCTTCACTATTAAAAATGGGGGAATCTTGTCTTCTCAAACTGTTAACAGTAATTAATGATGCCAGGTCCCATTCTGGAAGTAATAACACTCCACTCTTTCTCACCAATGCCCTGCCCTCTTTTGTAGAAATGTTCAAATACTTGGCCCTCATTTCATCTAGGACCTTGACTTCAAAAACCTCTTGGGGCTTCTTGGGGCTCTCACTTCTCCTTGTTTGCACTAATGTTGCATACTCATCCTTCATTTCTCTCCATACATATTCCTTGAAAGCTTGTGGCTTGGAAAATTGATCATCTTCCATAAAGCTTTCACGAACTTGTAATCTAACATCCTCAAAGTTATTTTGTTCCACTTAGGTCATATTTTCTTTACCTAAGTCTCATATTCTATGATATTATTTCACCTTGAGGAGATGACAACCCCTACATTATTTTCTCATTAGTTATAGAAATTTCATCATCTGACTCCTCTGCAGGATAGTCAACTAGACCATAAGCTTCAAATTTTTGCTTTTGTATTGATGGGCATGGCTCCCTTGGAGGGGATGATTCTCTAATTGGAGAATCCAATTCAATTATTTCAAGGTTAGAAGAATGTTTTGATGATAATGGAGGTATTTTTTGTTGTGGTGTATGCAATTTTGACTCCCCAAATTGTGCAGGAGTAGCAACTATTTGTTGCTTCCTTATTGTGCCTTTCCTCCTTGAATATATGTGCACCTTCTTGGAAGGCTACACAACTAAATCTTCCTCCATCACAAGCGCCTTCCCCTTATCTTGCATAACTTTTATCTCCTTTAATCTTGCCACTACTTTGTCAAAATTCTATATCACGTCTTCAATCTTTAAAATTGGGTCAATAATATTTGATAAAGCTTTAAAATTAGGCTTCTTAACCTTAATTTATCTTTCCAATTTCACAAAAACACCCCACTTCTTCATTTTTTCAATTTGGACATCATGATCAAAAACATTTCTAATGAGGTCATTAGGCATAGTGTGGGTATGAACATACCAACCTCCCCTATTTCTCTTTATTAACAAAACTATGAATCCCTCAGGATCATATGTCCTATATACCTTGATCTTCATATTGTAATGACTAAGATAGTGCTCCACAATATTTCTCCATCCATATGTAATCATGACAAAATCAACAAACACAATGTATGTAGGGAAGAAAGTTCCATTTTTCTTCTCATTTAGGAAGAAATCATTTACATCCCCTAGCTGGAACATCACCTCAAAAAACCCAATCCTCAGAGGTACTTCCCTAGGGAATATGTGGGGTGTCAATTATGTGCCAGATAACCTTAGAACTATACAATTTTTATAAGGGATTACATCCCCCAGTTGTGAGAAATATTCAAATCAGACCTCCTTTCAGCTGGCCTCAAAAAATCATGTAATTCCTTGGGGATCCTAGGTATATCCACCATTAGAGTTGGTCTCAATTTGGTGGAAAAAATATTTGTAGCAGTCACATATTTGGTCTTTTGTTCATTCCTATCCAATATAGGGGTCCATGACTACACCGGCATCTCAATACCATCCACAACCCTTTTGAGTTTCATCTCTTGACCAAAATAGTCTGCACCTTTGAAAAGAAACATATGCATAAAGAGTGAAAGCCACTAAAATATGACACCAATTTTCCCACCCTTCAAGGCCACCAATCCTTTGTGAATTTCCTCTACTATATAGGTGGAAAAATCATATAAGTTATTTATTTTAAGATGTTGGATACTCACAACCATGTACATATGAGCCATTAGCATGCTAGAGCCAGGATCAAACCCTAGAATTTTGTAGAGGGGGTAAAAGGTCTTTTGAAAATGGTTGAAAATACTTAATAGGGAGGGGCTCAACATCAGAGGTTCCCAAAGTAATATTTCTTTTATTGATTCCCTTCCCTATTGATATCATAAAATTGGTTAACACTAACACTCTGAAGTTGTGTTTTACCCTTTTGTATTCCTCCCTCAACATCTTCTCATCAATGTTAACCATGTCGTTGCTCCAAGTGTTCAACTTGAACACATATGAAACTTCTTCCTAATTAACCCATACCATATTATGTCCATCATGTTCTCTACCATCTGTAACCAGAGGTTCATAGTTCTTAGTAATTTCTTTGAGAAGATCAACATCTATGAACATGTTGGGTACAACAAGCTTACCCATGTCCAACCTCTAGGGGTTGCAAAAAGGGATACCAACATTCCTATTTCCAAACCATCCCTAGAAAAGACTCCATCCATAGACGAAGTAGGATAAGGAAGCATCTCTAATTGTATAATAATAATCAATTATGCCAAATTTAGTTCCAGGGCCAAAGTACATATGTTGTCCCTTTGATTTCTCAAAGGTTGAAGATACCAATTGATTAGCTAAGTCCTATGATAGAGGTCTTTTAGTGAGCTTTGACTTTGAAGATTGGTCTTTCGACATGGATGCTTTGACTTTGGGTGCCATAGTAATAGAGTTTGTGTAAACTAGGTTTTACTACGCAGAAAATTGAACGCTTACAACTAGGGTATAGGTTGACGCAATGCAATAACAGGACTAAACAGGCTAATCATTCAAATTGAATGTCAAACCTTAAAAGAAATGCAATGAAACCAGAAACCCTAATGACAGAATGATAGAATGAGCACTTACAATAAATTTTTAAACAACTGAGAAGCAAGATAGCAATTTTACTTACTAGTTTTGTGGATGCTTGAAAACCCTAATCCTTGTCGTTGAACAAGCTTGAAAATTTCAGGGAGAACTCCTTACACGCGTTAACTGCTTTAATAGTTTGCAATTATACTTTAAAGAAATGTTTATGGCTTTAACAAAATACCAATTGGGAATTTGGTAGCTCTGCATCATATCCGCCATTATGGTTTGCTCATGCAAACCAGAACGGCTGATATGGCTCATTTGCCCTCAATCTTGAACTTTGAATTTTAACCATCAATCTCATAATGAGATGGCCCAACATACGGCTTAGATTCGGTCAAATAAGTTTGAAAATCTGACTACAAACGGTTGTCGCCATTTTCCAACCGAAAAATGCCATGTGGATTTATCTCTGTGTCACTCTGTGGGCTCCACAATCTCCACAAGTGTTGAAACTATCTACGTGTCAACCTCCCTACTTCCCTTCTAGGTTTAAAGCATGTGTGTCTTACGGCAGCAGGGAGGTGTGGAATGACTGAGATTTGTTTGTCAAAAACCATAATAACTGTTAATTTGAACACCTTTAGTTATCGGTGCCTTCGAGCAGTGGTAGGACCCACGAAAAGGGTGTTCAGGTGTCACCTGCCCGCTATCCCACCGGCTCCTTAATTTGATTAATTTAATCTTGTGGGATGGAGGGAAACTAATAGAAAGTATTCAATGGGACCCGCCAAGCATAAAAAATGAATTTTAATAAGAACATGCACTTATTACATGACTTAAAAGGGGTCGCCTACCTAGGTTTATAACATGAACGATATTGAGCGAATATTAAAACCCAAACTTAGGGAAAGAACAAACATTAAATAATTTTATGACCTACATAAGACAAGGCAAGATTTATAAGGATTCTATGGGTAGCAACCAAGAACACTAGTCTCAAGGGGTCGGTGATTAAATGGATGCAAAGGCATTAGATATGACTTAAGAGATTGAGAACGGATAAAACCCATTCAAATTTGAATTAGATTATTAGAATGTAGGTAAAAGAAAAAAACACTATAATATCTTTAGTTTTGAATATAATATCAACCTATCTTGCTCTCTAGTATTGTATTCACTATCTTTTGACTCAAAATAATCAATGGTTATTTATAAGTTATGGATGTTGAACTGTTAGCTTATGTTCACTGAATGGATTAATATTCCTTTCAATTATTTATCAAAGATTGTGTGAATGGAAATGCAATAGGAATTTATAAGTAGTATGATAAGTGTTGTTATTTAAAAATGATGTAGAATCACATATCAAATTCAATACCATGGAATATAATATAAAATATAAAATATCATAATTTCATGGAATACAATATAAAATATCATAATTTCATGGAATACAATATAAAATATCATCGACTACAGTTTGGAATATCATGCACTTAAGGTGGAGATTGGTGAAATGAAGGTTGTTGCATTTCACATTAAATTCTAGGCTCACTCGAATGGGGAAGATCGAGGTAGGATCTCAAAAATATATGAGCATTGAAGTTTCGGGACACGAAGGCCTTTAATACTTGGTACGATCTCCATATGGCTACATGGTGTTTTTCTTGAAATAAGGGTTGTAGAGATCATTTTTCCCAAAAAAGATTGTGCTCTTGACACTATCTTAAGGGGCAATGTAGACTCCACTCTTTTTGAAATCCACGAAGAAAAAAATGCATTCCATGGCGAAGTCACGCAGTTAAAGGGGATAATGGTGTCCAAGCACCCACTAGTGCTCTAGGCGGTGAAGGGGATCTTGGGTCCAGAATTTTTGCAAGAAACTCACAAGCTCGGGGTGAATTCAAAAATCAACACCATGTTTTTGGTGATGCTTGTGTACATGGGTGTGTCAAAATCTCGGGGGAAGAAGTTATGCCAAATGATATTTCAGCATTCACTTCTGGAAAATGTTGACACGACATTGGACAACATTAATGGCAACTTCATGACCCCTCTGCTGCTACACTACTACAAAGCTCGTGGGAATGAATGGTTGGTACCAAAATTCCCTTTGGTACGATCACTAAACCACACATTGCTAAAAAAAATTGGGGTGAGATAGACATGTGCATTGACTTCCTCCTACGTGCAGCGGGTATTCTCAAAGACCGGTTGATGGAATGGGTGAAGTTCTTTGTGGTGGTAGAGGCTCTTGACAGGGAGAGGTGCCCTTGAATTAGGAGGACTAGGAGCTAGGCATTGGAGAATAATGGGTTGTGAATGATACCAGGAGTTGGGAGGAACGAGTTAACCATCTTTCTCATAGTACCTACAATGGTTTTTTCCCAATTATCCAAAATGCAACCAAAGCCAAGCAGACCAATGAGGTCGGATGCAGTAATGCCTAGTCTTGTGCAATGGTGTGGTGGGTTTGTGTCTTATCAATGATCAAATTAATCACCATCTTATTTTGTGGTGGGTATGTGAGTAGTCTGTATTGGCGTCAAAGGTCAGTCCATTCTATGTCTGGGTCTAATTTTTTTGTAGATGTGGGCTTCTTGCTGAATTTTGGTGGGATGCGTCCCTGACATCTGGTTCAAGGGTCTGATACTATCCGAGAATTTTAAAAACCTTTTTTGATTAATACAGGGTGCTTCCCCATATAGTGCAGCTATTTAACTATCAAAAGAAAAAATAAAATTGATGATAAATGTGGAAATGTGGATTGGGAAATACAATTTTGGGTCTTAAGTCTACAAATATGATGAGTAACGGATGGGAGAAATACAATGTTTAGATTGGAAACACTACAGATTAGGCTTTTGCTAAAGTATGGATAAAATATTGTTTTCTCCCCAGTTTAAATTTGGTGGCAAGGATGAAGACATGGAAGATCTTTTGTCTCTTCTGCTTTCTACACTTTATGATTTTCTCTCTTTTATGTTTGGTGTATGTGGATACAATTTTGGAGCACATAGATATTGCTACATCAAACTGAAGATGCCTTTTGGAAGGTGGAATATGATCTCCATCAAAAAATAAAAATGGCTTTTTGTCTCATGTAACATTTCCCTCCATTTGGAAATGAAAATATAACTAAAAAGGGAATGTATTTTGTATCGGTCCAATTGAGAAGGGGCATGTGTACTTTTTGTCCCAAATCTTTTTTTGCTCCTTCGTTTCTATAAGAAGGAATTCAAGGCTAGAAGTACCAATTCGTTGTTTTGTATTGATCAAAGAGAATTTTATAAAGGGAATACATAGAAAATTTTAGAGTCTTATCTTAGGTTTTGATTCAATCAGTTTGCATATGTAATTTTGATAGAAATACTAGCAATTGAATACAAAATGGTTCAGATTTAAAACCATTTCTCTCCTATGTACTTGTTTCATGAATTATGAATAATATTATCAAGGATTATCTTATTTATCAAAGATTATGTGAATGACAATGCAATGGGAATTTATAAGTAGTTTGATAAGTGTTCTTTAAAAATGATGCAGAATCACATATAATAATTCAATACCATGGAATACAATATAATATATAAAATATCACAATTTCATGGAACATAATATAAAATATCAACTACAGCTTGAAATATGATTCATGAAGTACAATATAAAATAAAATATCATGAAGTGCAATGATTCACAATTTCATGGAATACAACATAAAATATCATCAATTGTACAATTTGGAACAATGGAAACTGATTCATGAAGTGCAGTATAAATACCTAAAAGCTGCTAATTCACTTCCATTTCCCAAATGGAGTTAGGGTCCTCAAACTGGCGTTCAACTCGAGATAAACTAAAAGAGTAGTCTTGATTTTGAGTTTTCTCTTCATTTTCTTTGACCTACATCTCAAATTCAACATTTATTGTGTCATTGTCATTTGTCCCATTGCCATTGCCATTGCCACCAATGCCGACATTTGAAATTGGAGTGTTGCACAACTCGGTCCCTCTTTTTTCACATGTGGACCTCCAGATTGTGAGTGCCCTTTCAAAAGGAATTGTTTTGACATTATACATAGTTCCTTTCATCCTCAAGCAATTTTCCAAATTATTGTCTAGTTTGTTTCTTAACTTTGATTTCAAAAATGCCAATGAACTGAAAACTCTCTCATCCTCCACCAACCCCAATATCATTGTTTGAAATAAACGAGCAAGTTATATTATATCACACAATATTTCACTCTGACCTAAGTTTGTCCAAACCTTTGTTATTGACCTTAGTTCAAAGGCCTTCTCCATGCCCATGGAATCATACTAGTCCCTCATAGTTATTGAAAAATATTTACATTGTTGTCTAAGCGTATTTTCATTTAAAATTCCTTTTATTGTATGCTCATTGTATGTTACACTTTTTAAAAATTATTTGATCAAGATATTTAATTTATCATGAGAATATTTTGGGCTATCTCGATTTACCCAAAATTGAGGAGACACAATACCAATGGCTTCAAGTATTTCATTTCAAGGGAATCTTTCATGAATCTCTGAGGAAAGAGATTTTGCAATTTCCTTCAAATTATCACTAACATATTTAACAATACCATTAAAATCTTCCCCTTTAATAGGTACTTCTCTACTAGAGCATCTAGTTGTCTTACAATAGTACATTGGTATCTCATATCCGTATACATAGATACATAAGTGAATGCTTGCATTAAATTATAAATAATTATCAAGCTTATTCAAATCAGTAATTTTTTGCCACATGAAATAATTTGGGCTTTCAGAAGTTAGATCTAGATATAGATGATTGAGGTCCATGCATGTATGTCTACGTAGTTTGGAATATTCATAAATATACATATTTTTGTCTTGGGCTTTCTTCACAAGATTTTTCATTTCATCCAGCATGGGGGGAAGACTAGCTAAAGTTAAGAGTGACTCTATATCACTTAACCTATGTAAGAGGTCAAGAGCTTTGTTTACTATGTTGTGATGCTTGTACATTACTCTAATCAAGGATTGATATTCTAAAAGAGCTTGTTGTGTTGGTCCATGCAAGGAGATCCATTTGGTATCAACATCCTTGAGAAGCTTGTTTCTTGTTATTATTCCCTCAGCAAAATTTTGAAATTCTATGAAACGTTTGGGACTTCGACAGAAGTATGCGTAGATCTTGCAGATTAGATTTTCCCAACTTTTGATATTGTAGGGAACTCGCTTACGATTTTGAATGCTAAATTCATTTTAAGGGACATGCAGTGAATTCCAAGCATGTATGGTGCACAAGTAGTTTTTAACTTTGTGCAAACACCACTCCTTTGACCTTGCATCACTGCAGCTCCTACACAAACCAACTTTTTGGCAATTGTCAATTCATCTATACCTACAATTTAATTCAAAGATTTCTTGACTAGTTCAAATAGATTTTTTGATGTTAAAATTTCCTTCATTCTATGAACATAGAGAAGATGAGCTTAGCAAACATGTTGTTTTATAGTATACACGTGCATACATACCCAAGAATTATTTTCTACTACAGTAATTTTATCTAAAGGATGCAATGAAGTTTGACTATTTTACTTTCTCCTTTAAATATTGCTTTTCCTTTACAGTAAGACAATTTTCCCATTCCCATCCAACGTTTACTGACCAATGTGAGAGAGGAAAGTGAGGAACACCCAAAAAAGATAATAAATTAAAATATTATGATTATTCTATCATAGGACACCCTCTAGACAAAATATGAAAAACAACACTCATCTAAACAATTTTTGACATATTTGCTCCTTCCATTTCTTTTCCAAATTGAGCCTCAAGTGTACCTTGACATGCAACAAGCTTCAACATTCTTTTCTTATGCTCTTCATATTCAATGGCATACTTAACATGAAGACATTCTTCCTTTTATTTCCATCGTACGACTAATTGTTCCTTTCCATCTATGATTTGTTTTTTATAAACTTTATCGATATGTTTTTCTATAGTGTCAAGCTTTAGCTGCAACTTCTTGTCTCTTTAACATTTCCAAATAAAAATCGTACAAATGCATTATGTTGTAGTTTCAACATTGTTTTCTTTCCCCACTGGTACAATGAATGGGTACTTTGACAATCAGCCAAGTTGAAAATTCCTTGTCATTTACCACTCATGCCCCACTTTTGATTTTCCTTTTCTTTTCTTGCTACCAAAATCATCCTGATCCAAGTCAATTATCTCATTTTGGCTAACCAAGGTATCCCTTGGAGCATATTCTACAGTATTTCCATCCTCATTTGACACATTTAACTCAATGACAATCTCACAGTCACCTTGACCTTCTGATGGCAGTGAGGTATTGTGAATGCCTTTTTCATTAATATTTGGTGGAAGAGTTGATGATGTAGCTCCATCTTGATCTGATGGATCAGAAGCATTGCCAATTCCAAAGTAAAATTGTATGTTACCTCTATGTTTTGAGAATTTTGATGGCCTCCCATTCCCTTCAACACCCTAAAGAGTCTTACCCTTGTTTCTCGACATATTGATCTCTCACTTTGAATAAAAGATGGAAAAAAATGGATTCTTGTTTAAGAAGGACAGAGAATATAGATCTCATTCCCTACTCAATATCATCTTTAAGATAAGGAAGAATGTAAAAGAGATAAAGAAATCTTATAACACTATGAAGAAATGATCACTCACCTTTAAGTTTAGGTTGTAGTGCCTCTCTGCTTGGGTCCTTGGGTCGATTAGGTAAGAGTTTATTTGGGTTGGCATGTTGATTATTTTAATGGTATTATTAATGTTGGATAATCATTTATTATAGTTATTAATTTAAAATGTCATTAATAAATTTAATGTTGCTTTAATTAAGCACATTATTTAAATGTTGTTAATTACTAGTTGATTCAACCACGTTTATTATTGTTGAGGATAAAGCAATTAAACTATTAAATTTAATTTATAAATTTAAACGTTGGTTGATTTATATGAATAAAGTATTTGTAATTGTTGAAATTAATATTTTTAATTTCAAGAAAGTACCTTTGTTTGTGTCCATTATTTCATCATTGTTTGTCAATATCATCTATCTGTACCTCGTTCTTGTGGGTATCATTTTATTTTGAGCTATTTATTTATATGGTTTTAGTATATGGCTATTTTGATATCATTAAATAAATTGCTTCAGTTAAACGTTATTCTTTGAAGAGGATAGTTAAGTAATTATGTAATACCCCTTCGTTTTATCCTTTTGATCGAATAGTGTTATGCTCTGTTATGTTGTACTTTCTATTAGTACCTTGACTTTGTACTCGGCTTCTATTTGATCTCTATCTATAAAGCAATGTTAATATTATCTTTTGATGTGATGGTATTTTATATTGATGTTATCATTATGACATCTTTTGAATTAACATAAATGGATATTCGAATTAATGATGTTTATGCTTTGGATTATATTAGTATGTTAGATTTGTCAATTATTTACACTATATTGGTGAAGGGGATGACATTGCATCACTTGCTTGTGAGCGCCCTGCGATTCTGAGATTTCCTCTTCACGGTGTGTTTTATTTATGACATATTTATGCATGTGGATATACTCTTTGTTCGCAGGTTGATAAGTACATGACATCGACTCCACCTGGTTTCACAGGTTTGAGCGTGTCCAATGCCCAACGGTATTCGATTGGGAGATAGTAGCTAGGTTTCCCGTGCCAAGTCGTCACCCTAGTCATAGTGTGTCGTCAGGTGTTAGTCGGGTTAAGTTGCCTTAATTTTGTCATCTCGCTTTAATTTCAGTTAAAAATTGCAAGTTTGGAAAAAGGTTAAAATATATGCTCAGTAGTTAAATTGCCAGTTGACTTTATCCAGTTTATGTTGCAATGTAATTTATTTTATTTATTAATTTAATTGGATTAATAAATAATTTAATCGTTGATTAAATCTATTTTATTAATTAATTAAATTTATGTTGTTGAAGTAAGTTATATTGTTCATTTTGGAAATTTATGCATATTGGTTGAAATTGAAAATTAAAGAAAATATTTAAAAGCCAAATTAGAAAATTTGAATTCAAAAATTGAAAGAGGAAGATATTTGCATTTTCTGTTTTGGAGAATTGATGAGGGTGGTTGTAGGATTTTTAGGGGTTTTTCCTTATGATTGAATTTTGCTTCACAATTTTGAGGTTCATGAGTTTTGGAGAAAATTTAAGGAGAAAGGGGAAGAGATTGTTAAAGTTTGTGGGTTTTTCAAAAAAGCTGAAAGAATCTGTGGAGTTGAAAAGGGAAACAAGGGCACCATCAAGATCTTCTATCATCTCCAAAAAATTAGGTTCATGTCTTTTAAATGTTTGACTTTTGAGATTTTTGAATTTTAAAATATTATGGTTGAAGATCATGTGGAAAGAGTTTTGAATTATGTTGTTTGAATGCAAATGAAACAAAGTTGGAATTTTGTTCTCCAATTTAGCAAGAAGACCCCTCTTTAAAATAAAATGCTTCAAAGGAAATGATGTTTTTGAGTGTAAATGATTGTTTCATATATATATTTTTTTGGTTTCTCAATTTGTTATGTTCATGTAAACCAGAAATGTTATATATATATATATATATATATATATATATATATATATATATATATATATATATATATATATATATATATATTTCTTAAATTTTATATATCCTAAAAGAGGGTTATCTTGATTTAAAAAAAAAAAAAAATCAGGATTAAAAAATGAAATTTCATTTTTTGTTTTGGGTTTAAAAAAAAATTGGGAGGCGGTGCTGGGGGCTCACCTCCCCACTACGCCCCCATGGGAGGCCCGTGGGGAGGGAGCCACGCCCAGCGCAGACCCCCTGGCCGCCCTTGTGGGTCGGCTGCATACACAACCGACACACACATAGTGGGCTGACTGTGTTTACACAACCACACCCACTGTGTGGCTCGGCTGTGGATGCAGCCACCCAGTCAAGGCGCACGGCCCGAGGTAACTTGGGGTTTTTTTATTTTTTTTATTTAATATTTTAATATTATATATTTTATAATATTAAATATTAATATTTATTATTATAATATATAATATTATAATATTAGTATAATATAAATATATTAATATGCATTCTTATATAGTATAATATTAAAATATTAATATAATATATGTTAATATTTAATATTATATTTTATAATATTAAAGTATTAATAATTAAATAATTAAATATGTTTTTTTTTTGTTATACACATTTATGGGTGAATTGTTTTGGTAATTGGATTTAATAATTTTAAATATTATACAATGGCATGATTGAAGAAATTATATGGGAAATTGAAGGGGTTACTTGCATGTATTTTGTGGACTTTATAAGTAATCAAAGGAATTGACTTAATTGTTAAAATTAGTATTTTCCCTTCTTTACAATTGACAAGGCAATTAATGATAATAAACAATTATTTTGTTAAGGCAAATATTATCTTTGTTGTGAAATCAAATTTTGAAGAGAAAATGAATTTAGAATATCCAAAGGTAGTTCCTTTATGTTGCCTTCAGTGAATATGTCTTTCGTGTTCATGTCTTGGGAAATGGGTTAAGTGCCTTTTATTTGTAAGTCTTTCAGATGAGGTCTTTTAAATTTGTGGGTTATCGTGTCATGTAGTCAACCTATTTGATATCCCTTAGGTAGTGCATGGTACATATTCAGTTAATAACCCAGTTTTCACGAACGGGGATGCTTTGTACCTCCTTGGATTAGGAGTGGATTACGTGAGTTGTGCCTCCTTGTCAGGAGTGACTTTTTTACCTTGTTACCTCTAGTGTTTGGAGAGGGTTTGAACTTATGTTGCCTCCTGAGAAAAGAGTGGTCGTGATAGCTTGTTTGTTTGCACTTTGTTACCCTTGGAGTTTGGATGGTATGTGTTTTGTCAAGTAGAAGAGTGGCTTCTGTAGGGGCCAGAGCCTAAAGAGGTAAACTGGGAAACCTTCGGAGGTGGTTTAATCAAGTAATAACTAAAACAAAACTTAGAAGATTAGGTGGTACTTCTCACTAATCAAGATAATTATACCTCACTCATAGACACAAGGGCTCGTTTAGACTTGGGATGAGTGGGAAGGCCTGGAATGGCAAGGTCATCTATCTTGTCTGTACGAAAGGTATTTGATTCTGCATGAATGAGTATGGGGGGCGAGATTCAGTTGAGGCCACTAGGATAACCCAAGTGGGGGTTGGAGCCTATGAAGATTCCTAGAGGACAACCCATGATGAGTTGTGTGATGACACTCTGTCTAGGACAATAGTTGGTATTTGGTTCTATGTATGGTTCTCGTAACATACTTGATCTGCTTTATTTATGGAAGTAATGTGACCATGTAGAGTTGTACTTGTGTGGTATATAAGTTGTACTTGTGTTGTACATGTGTTTGGTTGTGTCAGTTGGTTCAGTTATGTTTTAGCCTTTGTCTAGAGGTAGATGGTCTTGGCTAGGATTCCTTGCTACTATCTCCTAGCACGGGGGGTGGGCCTTTGGGTTCCACTTGGTTGGATGGCGTGCACCTTAATCTGTTGGGCTTTCTTCATGTTCATGTGGATGAGACTTCCAATTGAAGAGCTCATTGGATTCAGTATCAGTTCTTTCTTTATTTCATTTCAGTTGATCTTGTATTATTTTGCCCCTCATTTATTTGATATCGAGGTGGAAGTTGTAGTTATAAACTTATTTATTGGATTTGCCTCATTTAGGGAATGAGTGTTGTAATCTTATTGTTTAATGAATGCATTAATGAAATGGAAAGCTATCTTTATGCTTGATGTAAATTATCTTAATTGGAATGTATGTGTTTAATTATTATCTAAATAATTGACATGGTTTAAATTCATATTTTTTGTTGAGGTTCTATATAACCTCTATCTCGTAACCTTAGAGGTTGTTGGCAATGGGTAGTGAACTTGCATGTTATTTGTGCTTAAACAAAAAAAAATTAGTTTGTTTAAGTAGTTAATTGCAACTTCCTCGAGGGTTGCTTGGCGGGGCGTTACAAATTAAATTGTATTTGTCGTGAATGCCATTAATTCTTTTAGAAAATAAAATTTGCTAGATAATATAATTAATGTTATTTTTTTTAAGTGAACATTAATTGCCTTATTAATATTACATATTTTAAATTATTTATCGGAATACAATATAATTTAAATATATGTAAATTAATAAGTCATTTTTTATAAGATATTTAATTAAAACATTTGGAATTATTATTATTGTGATTAATTATAACATTGAGTAATTAGTTTAATATTAAATTGTAAATTTAAATGTTGTGTAGTTTAAATTTTTTATTGATTTATTTTGGATAATATTTATTTTCGTAATGTTGATTATATTTTAGCATGTAAATTATATTGTGTAATTGTTGAAGAAATAGTTAGAAAAGGAAATTTGGTGAAAATGCTTATTTTGAAATTGGGAAGAATGAAATTATTGCAAGTGGCTATTTTCATATGGAGTAAATTCTAGGAATTGATGGCAACTTTCTAATTTTTAATTTTTCTCGATTTTATATCCATTTTGATGGTTTTTCGAAAAAGGAGAGAGAGGAAAGAAAATTCGCTTTGTAATTCATTTTTGAAGTTTTCTAGAAAAAATTGTAACTCTGGTTTTCGAAAATAATAATAAGAAGAATATTAGCTTTTCTCTGGAAATTCAGTTCTTTGAAATTGGATTCGGTAGCTGTGGATCTCAGAAATTTGAGGAAGAACATAGATCGCTGAAAGCGTTTGGCAAAGTAAATCGTTTTTGATTTATTTTCGGGCGAAGGACTCCATGTAGCAATAGAAAACTCTATTATGCTTGTTCTTTTATGTTAAAAGAGAAATGTAAATTATGAAATCGTATTATTTGTCTATTGAAATTTTGTGCAAAGAATATTTATATCTCTTTGAGCTTTGGTCTATCTCGAATTGTTGATATTGTGAATCTATTTGTCTTAGTTGTTGTTTAAATGTCGTATGCAATCTATTTATTTTGTCTACCTCTTTGCTCCAGTCCATCATTGTTTCATTAATTATTTTAGTCTTATGAATTTGGCTGGCAAAGCATCTAGAAACTCATTTCATTCTTGTATTCTTGTCTTCTCCCTAGATCCGTTTCATTTATTGGTATTTCTCATCCAATTTCATTGTAATTTCTTTCTTATCAAAGACCTTCCTTATTATATTTTGGTTGTACTTCATTATTTTGGCTCTGTATTCAAGGTGGTGATGTTGCGTTGGCATGTAATCGTGTATTTTTTTCCTTTGGGTCTTCGTTTTTTGGGAGGTTGTGCACCCAATGCCTTTGGTGTTCTCCCTATGCTTTACCCATACGGTGCCATACTCCCTCCATTATCTATTTGAGTGGCTCTGCAGCAATCACTATGTTGTTGTGCGCGGCCACAAAGAGGGTCGTGCCCTTACTCTTCTTGTCATATGAGTTTATTATATGTGTGTGTGTGAGGGTCTGCGTATTTTTACTTTGTTGTTGTTTTGAACTTGGAAACGTTTTCACTGATATTTTATTTGAGTTTTTAAATTGAAAATATATATATGTATCGATTATGTTTTGTAGAGAATGATTGATTTAAATCTGTTGCTTATTTGTATTTTTCTAGTTTCGTCAGCATAGCTAAAATGATTTATTTGTAATGGCAGATGTATAAATATATCTATATCTATATATAAATGTAAATATATGTATATATATGTATATATATATATATATATGTATGTATATGTATATATATATGTATGTATATATATGTATATATATGTGTATATATATGTGTATATATATGTATATATATGTATATATATGTATATATGTATCGATTATGTTTTGTAGAGAATGATTGATTTAAATCTACTGCTTATTTGTATTTTTCTAGTTTCATCAGCATAGCTAAAATGATTTATTTGTAATGGCAGATGTATAAATATATCTATATCTATATATATATATGTATATATATGTATATATATATGTATATATATATGTATATATATGAATATAAATGCATAGTTGTGCAAATGTGATTTTATTTCTAAAATAATTGAACATAAATATATTTTCTATAAAACTTAGATTAGAGAAATATTTTATAAAACACTTATTTAGAAATGAATATGTAAATTTAGAATTAGGAATTATTCTAATTTGATTAAAATAAATAAGATGAGATAATTTATATTGTGTAAATTAAGTTCTGAATATATAGACAATATATATATGTTTATTTTCACAGTTTAAGTTAAAATATTTAATTTTCGTAATGTATTTGAGAGTTAGAAGGAATGATATAAATTGTAGTCTATTTTTATTAATCGATTTTAAAATGATGAAGTTATTATTTAATATGCCATATGTTTATTCATGTTAATTTTTGTATTGTTTGGAAACATTAGTATGCATTACAAGTTCGATAGTTAGATAAATTCATTGTGTTTGATTGTTTAAATGGCATTCCTTGCATGTACATAAGCAAGTAGTTGTTGTACTATGTTAGTGTTTTAGTAGGGGATGAATCATTTGTTAAACTTTGTCATTATTTTAATTGGAACGATGTATCATTTGAATGTTCTTTATTAATAAATGAGAGTATTTGTTGATGATCTATTTTTTTAAGGAAGAGTTATATTTGGTTACATTTGGAATTTTGGTTTGGTTTGTTTTGTGATGAGTTTGAGATTCGGGGAATCATGTGTCATCTTTTTCCTTGAGTAGATTGTATAATTGTCTTCTAGAGGCAAGGTGAGTATTTGTTTCATGATGATTTCTATGTTGGCTTGATGCCATAGTATTCTTGTTGGTTGAGTATATGTGGGTGTTACCTTGTTCCTTTGTAATGTTGTGTTATGGATTGTGTGCGAGTAGGTTCATGCCTCGCATTTGGTTGTACTTTTCATGTCTTGGTTTTATGAGTGTTAAGGTACACACCTATTCCTAGAGTTGTGTGTTGTTGCTAGTAGGGAGTGTAGCTTCCCATGAGGGTCGGAACCCTAAGTGGTCTCTTGGGTAACTCATGTGGAAGTTGACATAATCAAGTGGTAACCTAATAAATAGTTAGGGGGCGGGTAGAAATCACACTAATAAAAGATAATGAATGCCTCTCTCATTTCTCAAGTGCTTGTATAGGCTTGGGATGAGACGAGAAGGCCTAGAATGGAAAATCAACTACCTTGTCCCCAAGAAAGGTAAGTTGATTCTACATGTTCAAGAATGGGGACCGAGGATTGGTTGAGGTTTCCAAGGTAACCCAGGGTGGGGGTCGATAACCTATGAATGTTTGCATTGGGTAACCCATTTCGATCCATGTGATGACACACTACCCTTAGCAACCTGTATGTTTGTATTTCTCCCATTTGTGGTTCTTGTACCTCTAGAAGTAATTGTTCTTATGGTTCTTTGAATTGTTGTCTTTTGGATTATGGAGTCATATCAACTTTGTACATTTGTCTATTTTTATGTTGTGATCCTCTTTTCATCTCCTAGCACGGGGGGTGGGCCTTCAGGTCCACATGGTCGAGTGGAATGTGTTACGCACCCATTGGGTTCCCCACCGATGATCGTGATGTTGCGGAGATGTACCTAATGCAATGGTTCCTAAGCTTTCCAGTGTTGGTGACAGTTTTAGTATTATGACCTATATTTCCTTTTGATGGATCTCATTATGTTTTCTATTCATGGTGGTTGTATCATTTTTGCATTGATGTAATCTTACCATTTTTATAAGGGAAGAAGAATGTAATTGTATCATTGTAGTTATGATGTGTTCTATCTATGGAAATATGCTCCACAATTGTAATATTGCACTACATATTTGATATGTAATAAATTTTGTATGTATCATTGTCATCTTAATTGATCATGGTTGGATGTATATTTATCTTTATGCTATCTTGAGTAGTGTATATTTCTATTGCTTTATTATTGGCATTTAAGTTATAACGATGTTAAGTGGTTGGGAACGAACGTGAGTAATGCAACCATGTAACCCCATGGGATTAATTAGGCATCATTAAATAATAATGATGATGTTGTATGTTTATTTAATATATGGTTAACGCATAGTTGTTCTTTAAAAAAAAAATTGTTCTACAATTCTTAGTTGTTTAGTTGTCCTATGGGGTGCGTGTGGTGGGGTGTTACATAGGTTTTCGTTGACTTGCTATTCGTTAATGCGGGAATGCCTATGTTGTAAGTTTGTAAATTTCCTATTATCAACGTCATGGTTCCAAGTCCAACTTCTAAATCGAGTTGAAAAAAATGTGTAAGAATAAATGACAGTTTTGATTGTATTTATATCAATCCATAATTGGTGAATTATGCGAGATTTTTAAATGGTATTTAAAATTTGGTGAATCTTGTGTGCTTTTACAACAATACATTGTAATTTTCAAGGGGATTATGGCCCTACGATTAGCATGGAGGTGTCATGACAATTGGTGAAATGTGTCCTCAAATGTAATTATTTTTTAACGTTATTGGCAAAATGGGTCCTCATAAGCAACTATTTATAAATTTTAATTGGCGAAATGGGTCTATACAAGCAACTATTTGTAAATTTTAATTGGCGAAATGGGTCCTAATATAATGTTGTTTTAATAGTATTGGCAAATATTTAGGTGTTTTATTACATGCTTTCGAGATTCCAAGCAAAAATATTAATCGGTTCATTTGAAACATGTAGTTTGTTATGGTGAATGTTTTGCTTAGATATGCCTCATAAAAAATCATTGGCAAATGGACATGCATTGGACTGATACTTTGTAAAATCCGGGAAATTTGGATACCCTGTTGGGTGCAATTAATTCACCAATCTTGACTTGGCCGATTTCTAGAATTCACTAATTGGCAAAGATTCACCACTAAATTTTTCCCTGGTTAGATATTCCAATATAGAGATCAATTAACTGCTGAAAAAATAGAAACACAAAATGAGAATGCAATTCCTTGTATGAGTGAAAATGAAAATGTTTTTTTTTTTTAAATTGAAAGAAATGTCTTGGGTAACCTTCCTAGTAAAATTTATTGGATACAAATGAGAACCCATGCAAATAGATTATATAAAATATGGTTGTATAGAAAAATTCTAGGATTTCAATGTCAACTCATGATGCAATTGATGAAAATGTGGAAAATGCAAAAAGTGATAAAAAAGAGGAATTTTTTAAAACCTACATATAAGTATGATTCAATGAAACAATTTATATCTAGTGTTGCTAATTCTATTGATTATATTGCAAAAAAAGAGTTGATCTAAAGATAAGAATGGAGCATGAAAAGATATAACAACTACTTTAGTTAATAAATCAACTTCAAATAAAAGCATGTTAGGTAAGATTC
The DNA here is from genome assembly GCA_007115665.2 of Sequoiadendron giganteum. NCBI lineage: Eukaryota > Viridiplantae > Streptophyta > Pinopsida > Cupressales > Cupressaceae > Sequoiadendron > Sequoiadendron giganteum. The sequence goes on from CM021102.1 coordinate 106,850,822, forward strand.
GTGAATTTCTAAATGTAAATCCTAAAAAATCTAATAAGAGTGACAAAGAGAAAATAAAGTATTACAATGATCCAATTAACCAATGATGGATTTTTTTGGTAGACTCCCAAGGTCTGAGATGAAATTATATAATAAAATCAAATCTTTAATTGAAAAGTATTGCCATGATAATACCAAGGTATCATCTAACTTAAGAGATGTTTTAAAATTAAGGGTGGGGTCAAAAATCCATGATCCTTGAATCCAAAACATCTATTAGACATGACTCGGACTAAATTTTGTAAAAAAAAAATGATTGAACAATGTTACCAAATAAATTAGCATAAGTCAAAGATCATTTGAGAAATGTAAACCTTGATATGTGAAAATTAATAAAAAGTGAATCTCTTGTTGTTGTAAAACTCATGTGAAGTTTTTTTAACATTATTATGATATTTTTTCATATGTATGTTTTACTTTGCATACTAATTAAATTATGCAAGAATGTGGTATTAATATGCCACCTCAAACAATCAAGGAGTTTATAGTATGTTTGTTAAATTGTGAAATATATAATGGACACTTATTTTATTTAAATGCATGAATTTATTGACAATACATTAGATGTGGCAACATTTCATTATTAGGAGAATTTATGCATGAAAGTATTTAACGTGATTTTGGACAAAAATTAGTGGATGTGAAAAGATTCAAAAATGTTGAATATTCTTTAAAGGATGGAAATTTTGGAAAATATTGTGATTTAATCATAGAAAAATTAGTCTGCATGCATTCATCAGATAATTTAAGGATAAGATTGTACCCGAATATGTGAAACACTCCCAATATGCTTGGTGGCTTGATAGACAATTTTGTACATGTAAAAATACATTGCCATTTGAAAGTATACTATCAATGACTAACTTTGAAGAAAACTATACTCTTTCTTCATGAGAGGAAATTCAATCTCAGTATTATAATTTAGTATAGGTGGCCATCTTTGTCCATATTGTATACAAATATGTAAATATTGTTTCAATATATTTTATGAAAAAATAAATTAAATAAAGATAAATCCAAATGACAGAACATTTCATATGGTCAGATCATTGTACAGGACAATTCAAAAATGCTCAAATATTTTATTGTCTATATAAGGCTCACAATGAAAATAATATCCAAAATATATTGAGGTTTTTTAAAGATAGACATGGTAAAGGAGAACATTATGAAGTTGCAGCATGTGTGAAAAGAGATCTTGATAGAGAGCAACTAAAATTTGAGGATATAGCAAAATTTATAGATGCATGTGCAATTTTGGATTGGTGTGATACAAAATTATCTATCGGATCAAGTGAGAACTCGATAATTCGACAATTCTTTTGGTTAATTGAAGAACAGAATATTCTTATTTGACATGATTGTGAGACAATTAGTGGATCAACAACATGAGATTCATTTAAGAGTTCAAATTCAAGCAAATGGACTATATACATAAGGGATCTTACTTGTTTTTAAGTCGATTTTGTATTGCAGGTGATTGGGAAGCATGTGAAAATACATAATGGATTGAAGAATGGAAACAAAGAGCCTTGACACCTACACAAACATATGATCAACATGAAACAACAATTGAAGACAATAATCAGTTGTTTGCATTAGATGATTATGAGCATGTTTCAGACCTTGTGTAAGACGATAAATTAATTTAATTTATTTTGTTTTAGTACATTATTTTGTAATATATATAATTACTATAAACACTAAAAAATGTCTTGAGCCTGCAAGCAACATTTTATCACTAATTCGCCTTCTTCCTATCATAATTACATAATTTTAAGTATTTAATTATTTTCCTTGGGTCATGTTCCTCTATTAATTAAATAATTCTTAATTATTTGATTAATTCACTTTATCCTTATTCCTCCTTGATTAATTTAAATAAATATAAATTTTATTTAATTTACGTCACTAATTATCCTTTTCCCTCTATAATTGAATAAATTATTATTAATTTAATTATTCATATTTATTTTCCATCTATTTTCTTCTATAATTAAATAATTATTTTAATTATTTAATTATTCATTAGATTTTTCCCTCCATAGTTAAAATAAAGTTTAATTATTTAATTATTTTATCATTTTCTTCTCCCTTATAATTAAATTATTATTTTATTATTTTATTATTCCTTATTTTCATCCACTCTCTATTAAATAATTATTTTAATTATTTAATATTTAGCACCCACCTCTTCTCCTATAATTAAATAATATTTTTTATATTTAATTATTCATCTCACTATCTTCTAAATTAAATAATGTGTTTTATTATTTAATTTACCTTTTCTTAGTTAAGTGTTAAATCTCAACTAACTTCTCAAGTTTTGCCCCATCCTTCTCATCCTTATCTCTTTTCCTCTCAATAAATCCCATCCATTGATCATGATACATCATCATTCAATCCTCACCCTTCATTTGAATTGGGATTACTATAAAAGCAAGTTATCATCCTCATTTCAACCTTACAACCACAATCTACAATATTTTGCTTCTCATATCATTCATCTTAAACAACTACAATCTTTGATGTTCTCCTATCTTGAGATCTAGCTATCTTGCATCAACATCAAGCTTATCAAATATTTTGCAGAGTACAAATTTTAGAACAAAGAAAGAAAAATAGAGAAGAGCAATGGAGATGAATCAACTTTGGCATAGAAATTGAGGTTTATTGCTTTATTATTCTGATTTCTATTGTCATTTGTGCTTCATTGTTGGATTAGGGTATTCATAGCTTGAATTAGGTATTTTTGTGGTTGCTACTATTGATTCATGCTTATTCAGGTTTGAATCCTAACCCTATCTACATTTGGTGAACCTAACGTGAACTAACCGAATTTGTCAAATATTTTAAGAAATTTTGATTTTGAGGAGTGTGTGACATTTGATTTATGTAGCGATGCAATTAAGTCATCGAACGCTGCAATCATTATATGGCGTAACTTAATTATTGATTATAGAGTTGCAATCATCGCCCAAAACAACACATTTGATTATCATTTTGCAAAGATCATTTTTTTTCAATCATTGTTGTTTCAAATCATTTTCTTGGCTCCTAGTTATCCTTCTGAGATTCTAACAATCTACCCACATCATCTACATCCTCTATTTTTGTTTCTTTTTTTCAAATCTGTGTATTTTTTTAGTTACAAGTACAACACTGTAATCATTACATGGAACACCACAATTGTTTAGCAATGTATCGTAGTCACCTTTTTATTTATTGTAGTCACACTCTCATTCACCATAATCATTTATTCTTGTAACACATTACTATCGTGCATTCGAGCCTATGTATGTTGCAACTGACTGTCATAGAAAAAAAGGTATAAATATGAGATTTTCCTTTTTTATTTTTTATAAAATCATTAAGGTAGAGTCTTTTTGTGTTACTGAAATCTAATTTTTAGCTTGTGGAAATCGTTGGGGGAAGACCTTTTGATCTAAACTACTAATCCAATTTCTTGCAAGGTTTCATTGTGTGTTTGTGATTTTTAAATTAGGAACATTTGGGATCGGTTCTTAAAAAGAACAAGTGACTTATGTGTCTTGTGCACTTGCATGTTATGTTAAATCCCTAATTGGTGTGTGTGTATTATTGGTTCTTTATTCTAGCTAAACCTTAAAATCCTCTAAAGGGTAGCCAACCCTTATGCTCAAGAATTGTCAAAGTTAGTGGCCAACTAAGAGTAAGGATTCTCATGCTCTCACTCCTACTGTTTGGGCTCTGTGAAACCCAGGAGGGTACTCCTTATTATACTTAAGAGATATTTAGTCCTTAAAAGTAATTTTATAAACAGATAAAATTCCTATTGAATACAAATAAGAATCCTTCACCAAATATTTGGCTAATCTTTGAACAAATTACAACCTAGTGCTAGGAATTGAGAGGAATTTCAAACTTACAAACTACAATTGAAATTATTTTAATTGATATCTTGTTCTCATTCCAAATCTCAACTCAGGTGCATTGCTAGTTGGTTTATCTAAAATATGCTAATGAATAGACTAGTGCTTTATCTATTGGGCAACATAGTCAAATCATGTAATAACCAGTAGTACATAAGCCATTTATTTAGAGATTAATAGACTATTGTCACACCACATTGTAGCGTTCAACTCACTATGTTCAACACATAACTTCTTACTGAATCCTATGTTCCTCCCTACAAACTTATGAGCTTATTTTATCATTTAATCAATTCATTGAATTGAAGCCAAAACAAATCCATACAATCAATCAAAATAATTGAAGATGAACTAGAATATTATTGGCCCTTTCATTCATAACTTTCAGGAAAGATTTATATAAGAGAGTATATGTATTAGAACTTAATACTTTCCTTCACTTTTGCAGCTTCCATAAAACTATTTTAAGATTACTACATACTTGGCTCATGCCCTAGGCATCCTATTGTTCTATATACCAGCATTTATACAATATGCTTCTTTTGAACCTAGTTCCTCACCTAAAACATTATAAGACTCAAAAATTGAACCCTTGTAATCAACCTTGAAATCTCTTTTATAGAAAAAGGGAGCAACAAGCATTGGGTTGAATTACAGTTACATTTAACTTCATTTCATTTTTCATTTCACTAGAATTCAAAAATATTCCCTTGATAGTTATAAGTAATCACTTTTAAAACACAGGAGAGAAAAATATCAAAAATCGTTCACTGGAGAAGACCCACTAGCCTTCCAAAAGGCGCTACAGTCACAGCGTCAAAATTTGCATGTTCACATCGACCCAGAAAAAGTCACCAACACAAAAGAAATAAAAAACAAGAACCAATATCACAACACACCAGCCCAAAGGAAATTAGTCAACACAAAGGACAAAAAACTGACCATCAACTCAGAAAGGGAGCGGGGTGCTATTTTACCTTGTCAGCAGAAGAATAAGAACACCTGCTTGGTGTCCTTATTGAAAGTGGAGTATCCATCATCACCTCATCCTCAGAATCATGCAAATAACTCATGGCCATGAGATACTAGCAGTAGCCAGATTCACTTTCATCTCCACTATCAGAGGGATCATCTGAGACTTTAATGGGAGATTGATGGCATCCCATGAAAGCTCAATGATATTTTTTCTTTCTTGCAGCTTCCCTCTCGGGCCTATCAACCTTCTTTTCCTTACCCTTGGCCAACTCCTCAGAGACAATTCAACTCCTCAGATGATAAGTACACTTGAGAACATCGTGTTCAGACTTCCTATCATCTCTTGCCTTCTTCTTTGGTGCTACAAGAACCTCGGGCACATCTTGCTCATCCTCAGGCACAACACTCTAAGACTCAAGGAGATTGAGTCTCCTAGACCTAGGAGTTGGGCTAACAGACATGCTTACCTTACCCATTCTTGATAGGGACACCACCCTTGACGTAAAAATCTATTACAAACTCTAATTATCGACAACACTTCGCATGCTCACTCTAGAATCTCAATTCTCTAAGATAGAAAATGGTGAAAACAACAAGGAAGAAATCCTCATTAAATAGATCTATTGGAGCATGTATACATTATGGTTCCAAGGCATTTTGCACATGCAAGTTGACAACCCTTCTCTTGGTTCAAAATATTGGTCGTTGAACTCCAATATGTCGTGAAGCTTGCTTATCAACCTTGATGATTATAGGAGAGTAATAATTCATGCATATTAGGGTCAAATTAAGTAATCATGCATGTGGCCTTAGCCTTTACTATTTGCTTGTGTGAAGCAAAAATGGTTATCACATTCATTTTTCTAGTTTTTGAATATCAATCATTGATCTCCTTCTGAGATGGCATGTCGAACGACCTAGATTGGTTCAACAAGTTTTGAATTTCATCGGTAATCATTGAATAACCCCTCAACCAATGAGAACCACCAAAAAGACATCATCTCATCCACACATGGTCTCCACCATCATCATCTGAGCCTAATTAATTATACACACATCACAAGCCCGTTTACCCCATGGATTTATTAAAGCAATATTTTATTTATGCGGGGTATGCAAGGAACGACTGAGATTTAATTTCACCATCACATCTTGTTCGTCAATCTAAAGCTTCATCCCATTAGGCATGATAGTGGAGACCAAGCCCTACCATGCAAAGGGACACGTGTCCAATTCCCGCTGACCTCACAGCTTCTTCATGATGTTGCCAACATTCCTCGTGGGATGTGCGGGGAACGACAAAGATTCAACCCATGATATCGTGCGGTCATCCAAATCTACACATGCACAAAATTTATCTTTAAATATGGGGCCATGACTAGGTCAATGAGACTTAACCCTCGAGGAGGAAGACTTAAAACCTAAGTCTTTAAACATGAATTATTTTTCCTGACTATGGAAACATTAAAATGATTAACTCGTAGATAGTGACCGATAGACCTAGACAAAATCGGTCGGTGTGAATAATGATTTTAATGGATCAAGATACAACTTAGCCACTAGCAATTAGGTGAACAAGTCAACGAAGGATTATAACATTCAAAATCCACGACCATACAAATTTTTAAAAGAAGGTTTTTAATCTAAAACCCTAATCCCTACCCTTGAACATAGAAGCACAAAACTATGACAAGGCAAGACACTCCACAAATTTACCAAAATTTAGGATCTCTACCAGTGGCTCATGCTCGGAGATGAATACCCCTATTGGGTATGGAAAGAATCTATATCTCAAGTTGAAGTAGACTAGCACAAGAGCACAAAAATCCTAGGAGCTTTCCCAGAGAAGAAAAGAAGACACGACCGAAAGGAAACACACCGAACCTATTTATAGTATTTACAAGGCTATACCATATGTCTTCTTTTGAATTTGAGAATCCCCTTAGAGAACCATAGGCTTCACTCCTTAAATTGGAGGCCCCAAGCCCCCTTACTTAAAATAAAATATTGCCTCTATCAATATTTTATCTTATGTTGTCTATAATGGATCAACAATTGTATCAAGCATTTCCCAATAATCAGCTCCATTGTGATTAACACAACCAACCATGCCTGATTGAATTGGAAAAGTGAAACATTCATATTCAACCTAGTTAGTAACATCACCAACTTTGATCTCATACCCATTTTTCACGTCAAACTAGAAACCCTCATAGATACTTTGTTGTGCATCATGCAAACAACCCTCAGATGTATCAAAAAGGAAAAGGGCATATTCAACAACATCCCTAAATTTTACAACATTAGAACACTCATTGGTATCATGGAAGTAGAGGTCATATGCATCATTCATATCCCATAACTAGGTAAATGCACTCATCTCAGGTTCAATAACATATTATGATTCATTATCCAAACCATCATTCAACTCAAAACAAAATACCTCAGGAATAGGCCCAAACAAATCAACACACATAGGATCATCAAAGAAACACTCATGTGCAAAGGTAAAACCATCTGCAATATCAGGTAGACCAAAAGATTCATCAACATTATCAGATGGTAATGATGTTGATTCAAGTTCCATATGTTTGTCATGATGTACATTATGATCATTTAATAATAAAACCCTTCTTTCATCCATGAGTAGGTCATCATTTTTTAATTTATAGAACAAATTTCCATTTATGCTTCACACAAAAAATCATGAGAAATAGGGGGATAAGCACATCCTTCTGCCCCTTTGTCATTTCTAGCTCTATGATCAGGATCAACCCATTGAACACATCCATTTTGACCTTCAAATTTTTCATTATTCACAAAACTAACACGCTCCATTGGTGGCATGTCCTCATTACATTCCATGTTTGCATCCCATATCATTTGTTCATTCACTTGTGCATAAGTGACCTCATCAATATTCATATCACTATAACCTTCATGTGAATAAAGTATCTCTTGATTATCTTCACAAAGATAGCTACAATCCTCAGAGAAAAAAATAGAAACTTCAATCTCATGTTGATTTTAAAATTTACTGACCATATATGTGTCAGATGTAAGATAACCAAAAGCAATACCTTCAAGGAGCTCATCAATGTGTTGCCTGATTTTCTCGTTGACATACTCTAATGTTGCATTGGATGCATCATCAGATTTGTTAGCAAAAGTGGATTATTTATGCACCAATAAGGATCACCATCTCTTATTTCTAGTGAAGATGGAAGCTCATCAAATAAGGAGTTATGCCATACATTAATTTTTATCATAAAAGCTTCTCCTCCCTTAGCATGATGGTCCAAATATTCCATAGCGTCATTGTATTCAAAATCATTACAATCACTAGAAGAGCATAAATATATATTTTCAACTTTATTCACATCATCAATAGTCAACATGTTTGATCCACACTTTGAAAAACTCTCCACGGGAAGATAATTGTTCCTCCTCAAGAAAATATACATCTCCATTATCATCTTCACACACCCTATTCGAAGCAAAAGGTTCCACCTCCATTTCATCAAGATAAATAGATTTAACAAATGAGTGACCATATCTAATGTCATCATAGTTAATATAACAGGGAGATCCATCAATACTGAAACTATGTTCAAACTGATTGTTCAAATCTTCATTTCTAACACCCTACCCCCTAATCTGCAATGAGGTGTCAATAAGACATGCATCATTTCTAGTGACTAAATCTTGGTAGGGAGAGACCTCTCTCATCTCTTCTACTTCTTCCTCATTCAAGATATCCCAAGGATGCAATTCATGCCTCTCTATTTTTGTCTTCAAACCCTATGTCTTCATTTTCATCACCATTGTATTGATCATCATATATGTTACTTGTGAAGTGATTACAATCATTACATTCACCCATATAACAATATGGATGTTCATGCTCTGTCATACCTTCTCCATTTGTTTGCATTTTTTTTTGGCTTTCCTCAATAGGAGAACCACTACCAATATTCTAAAAAATCGCCTCTTGTACATGATTGCATTTGAATCCTTCTACAATCTTTATCCACTCAAATACTTAATCAAAATTATGAGGCTTTAATTCCTTTGGCAATGTACTCAATTTAGAATCATAGATTTCACAAAATAGATCAATGCATATTAAATCCTTAGGTTTGAGATTCTTAGGAACTTTCAGCATAGCATCCAAGAATCTTGAGGAAAAACCATAGGGTGAATCTTCTTTGTGCCTTTTCATTCCATACAAATTCTTAATAAAAGACATTCGATCAACTTTACTCAAACTCTATTGATATTCATCTTGAAGCTTACTATGATTTGCATATTGTGATGATTAAGAAATTAGAGTAGCAAAAGCACTACTCTCTTAAAAAGCACTTTTATTTTTTATCCATGAAGTCCATTTTCAATAGGTGTACTAGGATAATCAATACATTCCTTATATCCTTTCATCATTGCATATTTCAATTTATTGTCAATATTCATAGCAATTGGATATGCCTGGTGTAATGTTGTGGGTTCTTTGTCTCTTAGCCAATAACTCATCTTACTATCAAATGCTCTAAGATACACAACCAAACACTCAGCATCATTTGGTCGTATACTTTGTGGAATATCCCTTATTGCCTTTGAAAATATAAGATTGAAAGCAGGAATCAACTATCCTCATTTCTATGGATTGCCATAAATTTTTCCCTTACCACATTTGGATTTATCCTTTCACTAAATTGTTCTTCAAAGGATATCATAAACTGATTCCATGAAGCTATAGAATAGGCCGATAAATATGAGAACCAATTTCTAGCATCATCCTTCAAAGACTGAATAAAAAGCTTCATGGTGACATCCTCATGATTTACCTCTTAATCCCCCATCACATCCACGAATGTTTGAAAATTCTTAGATGTTGATTATGAGATCTGCCCTATGAATTTGGGAAAATGTTTCCTAACATTTTTAGGAATCAAGTTTGGGAAACCTTTAATACCACTAAAAGCCAATGGCATATAACTTTCAATAGTAAAATCCCTTTGAGGGTATGGTAAAAATTGTTTGCCCTACATACTTTTACTTTCTATATCACAGGGAAACCGTCTTATGTTCATATTCAGTCATCAATTTCCTTATTCACTAATTTAACCATAATTCTAAAACATACATCAAATTTGTGTGCCTTAAAGCTTTCTCAAAGGCATAATTCAGAAATAAGCATACTTCTCAAATCATTCTAGATATTACACATTACACATTAGAAGTATGAAAAGGACCACTAATATTCCCTTTCTTTATGTAATTTCATTTAATAGGGAATCATTTATTATTTTCAAGTCTTGAATATCTCTCATAAAATTGTTTTTCACACATGATACCTAGAAAATTGTGGAAGTGAGTAACCTTTCTTTTTGACTGAAAATATTTTCAGATATGAAACTCTCTTCACATCTTTTAGTAGGTTCTTTAGACAGAGTCGCCACCTCTCTTCTCAAAGGACTGAACTTCAAGTAGTATGAAGCTCTTTCAAATATCAATTTCCTTTTGGGTCTCCTCCAATAGCAAAGTCACATTAATTCTTTGAAATTTGATACAACACAACCAATTCCAGGTCTAAAAACTTCACAATATTCGAACCAAATGTTCAAATTCACCAACTTATTGACTCTAAGATATAACAGTCTACAACTAGAGATTCAATTTTTTCCCCAATGGAGTTTCCATTCTATTGGTTCTTTATTCTAGCTAAACCTTAAAATCCTCTAAAGGGTATCCAACCGTTATGCTCAAGAATTGTCAAAGTTAGTGGTCAACTAACAAAAGTATTCTCGGGACCTCACTCCTACTCTTTTGGCTTTGTGAAACCCAGAAGGGTACTCCTTATTACACTTAGAAGATATTTATTCCTTAAAAGTAATTTTATATAGATAAAATTCCTATTGAATACAACTAAGCATCCTTCACCAAAGATTTGGCTAATCTTTGAACAAATTACTACCTAGCGTGAGGTATTGAGAGTAATTTCAAAGTTACACACTATAATTGAAAGTATTTTAATTTATTTCTTGTTCTCATTTTAAATCTCAAGTCAGGTGCATTGTTAGTTGGTTTATCTAAAATATGCTAATGAATAGACTAGTGCTTTATCTATTGGGAAACATAGTCAAATCATGTAATAACTAGTAATACATAAGCCATTTATTCAAAGATTAATAGACTATTGTCACACCATATTGTAGTGTTCAACTCATTGTATTCAACACATAACTTCTTACCAAATCCTATGTTCCTCCCTACAAACTTATGAGCTTATTTTAGAATTTAATCAATTCATTGAATTGAAGCCAAAATAAATCAATACAATCAATCAAAACAATTAAAGATGAACTAGAATATTATTAACCCTTTCATTAATAACTTGTAGGAAATATTTACATAAGAGAGTATATGTATTAGAACTTAATATTTTCCTACACTTTTGCAGCTTCCATAAAACTGTTTTAAGATTACTACATACTCGGCTCATGCCCTAGACATCCTATTGTTCTATATATCAACATTATACAATATACTTCTTCTTGAACCTAGCTCCTCACCTAAACCATTATAAGACTCAAAAATTGAACCCTTGTAATCAACCTTGAAATCCCTTTTATAGAACAAGGGAGCAACAAGCATCGGGCTGAATTACAGTTACATTTAACTTCATTTCATTTTTCATTTCACCAGAATTCAAAAATATTCCCCTGACAGTTATAAGTAATCATTTCTAGAATAGGGGAGAGAAAAATATCAAAAACCATTCGTTGGAGAAGACCCTCCAACCTTCCAAAAGGTTCTACTGTCACAACATCATAATTTGCACGTTCACATCAACCCAGAAAAAAGTCACCATCAACACAAAAGGAGGAAAAAATAAGAACCCATATCACAACACACTAGCCCAAAGGAAACTAGTCAGCACAAAGGACAAAAAACTAAGCATTGGCTCAAAAAGGGAGTAGGGTGATATTTTTCCTTGTCATTGGTAGAATAAGAATTTCAGCTCAGTGTCCTTATTGAAATTGGAGTAGCCATCATCACCTCATCCTCAAAATCAGCCAAATCACTCATGGCTATTAGATACTGGTGATAGCCAGACTCAGTTTCATCTCCACTATCAAAGGGATTATCTGAGACTTCAATGGGAGACTGATGACATCCCATGAAATCTCAGTGATATTTTTTCTTTCTTGAAACTTCCCTCTTAGGCCTATCAACCTTCTTTTCCTTACCCTTGGCCAACTCCTCTTAGACAATTCAGCTCCTCAAATGATAAGTACGCTTGAGAACACCACGTGCAGACTTCCTATCAGCTCTTGCACTTCTTTTTTAGTTTTGTAGGAACCTTCGACACATCTTTCTCATCCTCAAGCACATCACATTGAGACTTAAGGAGATTGAGTCTCTTGGACCTATGAGTTGGGTTGACATACATGCTCACCTTATCCATTCTTGACAGAGACACCACCCTTGATGTAAAAAGCTAGTACAAACTCTATAATTACTGAGAACACTTCACACGCTCACTCCAGACTCTTGATTCTCTAAGATAGAAAATGGTTAAAACAAGGAATAAATCCTCATTAAATAGATCAACTGGAGCATGTATACATTAATGTTCCAAGGGATTTCGCACATGCAAGCTAACAACCCTTCTCTTGGTTCCAAATTTTGGTCATTGACCTCCAGGATATCATGAAGCTTGTTTATCAACCTTTATGATTATAAAAGAGCAATAATTCATGCATATTAGGATCAAATTGAGTAATCCTGTATGTGGCCTTAGCCTTTAATGTTCACTCGCATGAAGCAAAAATGGCTATCACCTTCATATTTCTAGTTTTTGAATGTCAACCGTTGATCTCCTTCTGAGATGGCACATCGAACGACCCGGATTGGGTCAACAAGTTTTGAATTTCATTGGTGGTTGTTGAATAATCCATCAACCATTGAGAACCCTGTCAACAAGACACCATCTCATCTACCTATGGGATCCACCATCATCATCTGAGCCCAAGTAAATATACACGTGTCACAAGCCAGTTGACCCTGCGCTTTTATTAAAGCAATATTTTATTTTTGCGAGGTGCATGGGGAACGGCTGAGATTTAATTTCACTATCATATCTTGGTCGTCAATCTAAAGCTTCATCCCGTCGAGCACAATAGTGGAGACTGGGCCCCACCATGCAAGGGGACATGTGTCCACTACCCACTGACCTCGCGGCTTCTTCATGACATCACCAACATTCCTTACAAGGTGTGTGGGGAATAGTGGAGATTCAACCCATGAGATCAGGCGGTCATCAAAATTTGCACATGCAAAAAAATTAGTTCTAAAGATGGGGCCATGACTAGGTCAATGAGACTTAACCCTCGATGAGGGAGACTTAAAACCTAAGTCTTGAAATATGAATTATTTTGCTCGACTATGGAAACATTAAAATGATTAACTCATAGATAGTGACTGACAGACCTAGACAAAAGGGGTTGGTGTGAATAATGATTTTAATGGCTCAAGATACAACTTAGGCAACCGAAAATCGGGTGCATAGGTCAACAAAGGATTATAACGTTCAATATTCATGACCATACAAATTTGAAAAAGAAGGTTTTTAACCTAAAACCCTAAGCCCTACCCTTGAACATAGAAGCATAGAATTATAACAAGGCAAGACACACCATAAAATTTCTAAAATTTAGGAGCTCTACCATATCCTCTCCTCTTGTGCTTCGTGCGATCTTGGATGCATGAGAAACACATAGAAATCTCTTTTTTTGGTAGTGAGGCTTACCTTTGAGACACATCCTAATGGAGAACTCAGGGGGTCGACCTCAAAGCATGTGTTCAAGCGGGCTATATCAAAGGTGTGAAGGCCAAAGTAGCACTATCTAGTGAAGTTATACCTTGTGTGTCAATTCTAATGAGGGTGTATAGACCACACGTGGGTTGATTAGAGGCTTTAGTGTCTCACGTCTGGTGTATATAATTGGTGTTCACTTCAAATCACTAGAAACCTATTGTTTTAGAGCCTAAGAACTATTTGACCATCTTCTATTGTTGGTGCATCAATATAACATCATCCTCAAAAGTTACTTATGCTGGAAAATGTGCCTCAATTTACTAGCTTGGACCTCTAAGAGAGGCTTGACAAATTTTATTCCCTTATCGCTTTACCACAATGTTCTCATTTGGTCAGCTTGATCCTTTGGTCGCTGAGACTTAGTCTGATCGGTGAGACTCCAAGGGTTGTCACAGTGATGGGTCGATGGATGTGGAGTTGACAGATTGGTTGTTGGCCTTGGCTTTATTAGTAGAGAAGTCAGTTATCGATGGAAGGAAATGCTCTGTCTCCCCGATGTGTCAATGCCTTGCATCCACAGTTGCTATCGGCTTCATCCGATGGTGTTGGTTACTTTCAGCGACATCCGAAGGCAAGTACCATTGTTAACCTTTTCGCTGAGCAAAATTTCTTGTGCACATGATGTGTGGCGGCTTGTCAAAGTGGTGAGCGTAGCAAAGAGATGGTGGGCCTCGAGTTTCTTTATGTGAAGGTTTGTCCAGCTATGGACACGTTTCTATGCCTCGGGAGTTCCCTAGGGAATCTAGTAGATGCCACTAGAGATTCCCCGAAGGAGCTTCAACAACTTCCATGTAGGTTAAGCGGAGTGCGCGAGCGGTGGACACGTGGCAACTTCACAAGCTCATTCTGAGTGAGTTCATGGGAATCTTGGTGATACCCTCTTGGATTCCCTGAAACCTCCTAAGTGGTGAACATGTGGCTTGTGAGACCCAATAGATTTGGCGGTCGTTGTTTTGGCAATAGCAGATTATTGTTGGCTCGGAATGTGATGCAACTATTAGCGATGGCGAAGGGTTTTTGAAGCTCAATGACAATTGATCGATCACTTCTTGGTTAAGCGACGGAATGAATAGTAGTGCCACACATGGTGATTTCGCATCGGTTGTTTCTACATCATTGTTGAAAAAAATCATTTACTACCAGAAGCTGGATTGGTGAAAAGCAATTTATTATGCAGTCTTGTGTGATTAGATTTTGGCAGTTGGCAGAGCCCGAAGTTAGTATTTTCTCTGTAACAAATTTAATATAGGGGTGGCTTGATGTAGGTTTGAAGGTGGATCTAATCCAAGATCTATTTGGCATGTCAGTGAAGAACTAAATTTAATTCACCCTAATTGGTAGTTGGAAGAAGACTTGAAATTGTTTCTTTTGTCAAGAAGTTGTTTAATCTAAGAGAGATTAGAACAAGCAGAATACTGAGAAAAGGGTTGATGAGTTTTTGTATTGATTGTATGCCAAAAGAGCATTGTAATTGTGAGTGCATGACAATTCAAGTGTTGTTGTGAGCTAACTATCAGAGTGAGAGGACTATAACTTTGTATGTAATATTTTTCTTACTGTAATACAAAGTGTCTTTCTCTTGGTGTGGTGGGTTTTCTACTCGAAAGGGTTTTCCCACGTAAATCTGGTGTTATCTCTGAAATAATTTTATTTTTTTTACTCTTTCTACCTAGCATGTTTTCATCTTAAGTGTTTTAATGTTTGTAAAATTGGTCTTTGCACGTCTCCTCTATGTTTTTAGTGTTAGAAAGTGTTTCCATGCCTCTTCTTTTCCTTACAACTTACCATGTTTAGTTCTTGGTTGAGGTGGAAAGGTTCCTTGGTTGGAGTTACTCCTTTCAAGGAAATATTTTTCAAGGTGCTACATGACCTTGGCATACTCTAGATTCACCCACTCCTTGTTCATGGATTACATCACTCTCTCAGGGGTGAGATAAGCCCAACTTTATTAGAAAAACCCTATTCCTACTAGCTAGGTTATGCTTGTTTGTATTGCTTGGGAACAAAGGCCAAGCGAGATTTGTGGAAGAAAAATTGCGAGTATACTTTCCTACCACAAATTCAAAGAGTCATAATTATCCAAATCTATGTTTTAAAGTGTTTGAGCCAAGCAGCACTATGTTTTATGATCAAATTTGAACTTGCCAAAAATGGAAAACAACCTAGAAAACATAAAATTAGGGTCCAAAAGTAGAACACCGCAACTATTTACAAAAACACTACAATCGTCAAATAGTACATTATAATTGTCAAAAGTCTTAGGAATCCAAAAACCCGCATTATTTTTTGCACCGTAATTAACCGGTCCTACACCGCAATTGATTGGCCTTGCATCACATCTGTGGATTTAAACACCGCAATTGTCAGAATCAAAAAATTTAGGGAAATATATGTACATCCAATTTTCAGTTTCCTTACAGACTGTGACTGTACACTCAGATCAGAGACTTGATTAGGTTCAGTTAGTCCATTAATAGTATTTCATCATTCATCTTAGGTTATCTTGCATTGTCCTAGTTTCCATACACTACATCTTAGCTTCATTGAAGCATCATATTTGAGTCTTTTAATTAGGAATATTATCATACTATTAGGCATACCATTAGTCTAATTTTTAGATGTCTTGACCTTATCATACCTCTCATCTATCTTATCTTTAGGTTGGGCCTACAACTCATCTGTCTAGTTTAGGTTCACCTTTTTCAAATCAGCATCATTTTAGTTTATCCTCTTGAGGTCTTGACATTTAGAGTTGTTACTTTGGTTCATCATAGTTTTCTTAGCATCCTCTTTTAAGGTTCATGGTTGCATACCCATTCCAAGCATATTCATAGCTTCATTATTATTTTTGCATAGAAAAACTTGATCATAGTTTGCAGTACCATCCTTAAAGCCCAAAAAAACCCAAAAATACAACATAGTGTCATTATGATCTTCTATTTTCATCCTTAGTTTGCATCTCCACCTTAGTTTCATACTTTTTAAAAGTCTCGACATCTAAAGTCACAAGTCTTATATGGTCTTGACTAGGTCACAAAGGAAATGAAAAGACATGGATGACTCATATGACCCCTATATCAATCCAACTAGCAACATGAACTTTGGGTCAACATTAAACCAACCTCAACCAACACAAAGTGAAATTTCAAATCCATTTGACTTTACATTGAAGGAGGTTAACCAAAATTTAACACTTGAAGAAATTTAATAAGCCTCCCAAGATCCTAAGATAGTGTGAATTATAGAGGAGGTAGTCAATGCGGATCCTAATAAATATTTCCTTGCACTTGTCGAGAAAGGTGCTAAGCTCCCCTTCAATTTTGACACTTTCACAATTGTAGAAAAGGAAACTAAAGGTCTTGGTCACAACACCTTTTCACAAGGTCCATCATCCTCATAAAAAATTCACACTAGTTTGCCACTTGGGGGAACAACACATAACGTGACAACTACACACATCCCCTCTCCTCCAACATTTGGGATCAAGAGAACACATGCAACATCTCAAGGACCAACTTCTACATTTAGTAATACATTTGCCTCATCCTCTAGTACCATGGGTATGAATTTTATAAATTCATTTAGCATCACATCCACCCAAAATATTGCACCATCAACCAACATAAACACAAACCTAAACCCAAACCCACCAAGCAAAACAAGAATGATTTGCATTACCACACCAAGAGTGCAAACCCAAACAACCAACACTACACCAAATACCAACATGTCTTTTGGGTCAAACTTGAACACCAACCTACCTCCATTGCAACAACATGTCACTCCAAACACAAATTTTATACCACAACCTCAACATATCAACCCAACTCCACCACAACATCAAACCAATACCAATACCAATACCATGTTCACATCTCACTTCCAACAAGGCAATAAAAATCCTTTGCAACCACACACCAACCCAAATCCAACATTTACATCTAAATTTCAAAAGAACACCAACCCAAATCCAAAATGTACATCCAACTTTCAAAACCGGAACCCATCATACAACCACCTTGATAGACTCAACACCAGCCCTCTTGTGAAAATTCAACCAAATATACCACCATCACCCATGGACAATTTTATGCAACAACAAATGGAAAACATGCAAGTGGGTACAACAAAGAAAACATACTCAATGGAGGAACTATGTCCTTATCCCTTTGATAGAAGAATATGCATGCCACCTTTCCCACCACACTTCAACGTTCCAAGCTTTAACAAGTATAAGGGGAAAGGAGATCCAATGTACTACATAAGGGAGTTTAATACTGCATGCATGGACATTGCTTTTGAGCCTACATACTTGATGATATTATTTCCATGTAGCCTTTTAGGGTAGGCTCTAGAGTGGTTCGCATATCTTCCTCCTAGGATATGAACATGGAACAAACTAGTTGATAATTTTATCAGATACTTTGCCTATAACATTTAGAGTGACGTGAACTTATAAAAATTATGTACAACCAAACAAAAATAATGGGAATCACTTACATCATTTTATCAAAGGTGGCGAACTATGTCTAGAAAATTTCCTTGTCACATACTATAAAAATAGTTGGTTCCTATCTTTGTAGAAAACCTCAATACATAATTGATATTTCAACTTCAAATCCATGTTTTCAACACATCTAAGGATTCCATTGAAAAGGGAGTCTCCATTAAGAAATCTCTTGTTGCAAAAGGCTAGTCAAGATCTTCAAAGAAAACCAAAACACTCCTAATGACAAGGGTAAATTATGATCTAAAAACAAAAATGTCACCAATTATGGGGTAGTCTATGCTAAAATGGTTAACAAGGTTCACCCCACCATTCATCTTAAAGGTCCTTCCACAAAAGAAAATCCAACAACAAGTCAAGATCAAATGACAAATGTATCCCAAAACAATCAACAACATAGAGGTCCCTCACAAGAAAACATGCCAAAATGAATATATATATCCTTAGGGGAACCCATTGAATCATTCCTAAAGAAACTCTTACAATCCAATGTCATTCAACTTCTAAATATCAAACCATATGAACCAAAACTAGTCAAACCAATTTGGTGGAAGAACAATGAATTTTTTGAATACCATCGTATGAAGGGACATAAAACATCATCATGTTAGAGACTTAAAGATCTCATCCAAGACCTTATTGAAAAAGGTGACACATCAATGGACAGTTCATAAGGAAAGACAAATGCTAACCATAACATATTCAAGTCTCCCCTACAAGACCATGGAAAGGGAAAATCCTTCACTTCAGGGAACAATGGAATAATAATTCCAATTATACTAATGTCTTATATGACTATACCATCAATCACATTCAGGCCTTTGATAACCATTTTTCTACCATTACCATCAATAATAATTTAGAATGTTTCATCACCACCTGAAGAGCTAAAGTGACCTTGCAAGGGGTCACTTCTAATCCACCACCAAAGAGTCAATATAACCTTTTAGACCATCTAGGAAACACTCCTACACAAATATCCCCTGAGCATAAGTCCATTCTAGACAAATCTTTGCAAGAGACATTTGTTCCCACTGACCTAAATGTTAACCAATTACAAGACATGGTAGGATACTTAGCTACAACCCATCATGTCATATTTTATGAGCAATATTTCTTGCACAACAACCAAACCATGACAATCCATTACACCTTTAGGTATACATTAATAAACACAAAATCATATGAGTCTTAATAGATGGTGGACTAGGTCTAACTATATGCACCTTAAAATTGGTCATGGCATTGGGATTATTTGAACCTTGTATAAACCAGTCTAAGAAAATAATTATCAATGCTTATGATGATGTTGAGCACTCATCCAAGGGTATAATCACACTTCATGTAAGAGTTGGACCTGCTATTCAAAACATGATATTCCAAGCCTTGGATATGGACTTACCATACAATCATATCCTGGGTCGCCCATGGATTCACGCTATGAGGGTTGTACCTTCCACATACCATCAATGCCTTAAGTTTACATATAATAGTATCAAAATCACTATAGCAGGTGGTCCCGATCCCTTTTAATATTGCAATAATATGAAAGGGACCACTGAGGATCAAGTTCTTATCAATTGAGAAGCTTCATCTTCCACTTCATCACATTACATTGATCCCTCTTCACTCACCAAATCATCTATTCCATCCACTACACCTTCTGAACCCAAGGTCTAGATCCATGACATAGGATGTGGTGAATATCACATTGAGAGTTTATTTTGTGTTGGAAATTTTCCCACCTCACCAAAATCTTATGGGAAACCTCATCCTATCAAGAAGGAAACCAAATTCGTCATTCATAATCCCCCTACTACATTCACTAAGTGGGGTGAATTGAGCAAAGAGTCTATAGGCAAGGATATGTCTACATGGATCTACAAGGATGAAGAAGATACTAAGCCTAAGAAAATACCGATTGAGAAATATTCAAAAGGGTTTAAGATTATGAAACAACAAGGTTATGATGTACATAGTGGTCTTGGTTTGAACAAACATGGAATAACAGAACCAATATTGCTTTCTCGGTTACTGATGAACACAGGGTTAGGGTATGTGCCACAAAAGGTGAGTCTTCCTCATACTAAGTTGCCTTCGAGTGAAAATATTAACCCTTGAAATAAAATCAATACATCTAAGGAATACCATACTGAAACCGACTCTAATAAATGGAATTGGGATTCCTGCACATCTAGCAATTATGACCTAGCTGAGATCTTTCAAGAGATTGAATTATCCTCATCCCAAACCAAACCTATGAGTGGTCATGCCTAGATCGAAACCTTTTGGGATCCCAATGATACCTTTTTTTTTACCATATCTGCTCATTCCTTGAACTTCAATGATACCGATGGTGACTTACCCCTCATCTACCCAAAACTTATAGATTGGGATTAGCAAGGACCACTGAGTTTAGACATATTCGAGAATGACAAAGTGATAGTTGAGTTCATGGGACTTTGAGAAGGGATACCAAGTGTGGATCATAAAGTTTTTTTTATCATATAACTTGACAACACGGCATACTTTGGAGATTTTTTCCCATAATCTAGTCATAGAAAATGAGAAAAACAAAAATAATAGGTCTCCAAGTGAAAACTGAAAGGTGCCTTTAGACCAAGAAAAAGTAAAAATAAAGGACGTATCTAAGGTTGAAAACCTCCTTGAGGTGCCCAAGGATGGAGGGTTGGGTAGTCTCCCCATAAATCAAGAGAGATCACCATTTCTTGTGGAAAAAATAGAAGAGGCCAATCTTGGTAAAGAATATAATCCTAGAATAATTCACCTTGCAACATCTTTGACAATCAAGAAAAAACTAAAGTTTACCACTTTCTTCTCAGAGACACAAATTAATTTTGCATGTTCAAACATTGATATGCATGGATTGGATCCTAAGATATTTCTACATCATTTCTCATTGGTTCCAAATGATAAACCCATCAAATAAAAATTGAGAAAAATGCATCCACAAATCGCACACCTAGTAAAAGCAAAGTTGAAGAAACTTTTGGATGTTGGTTTTATTTGTCCTATAGACTTCACATAATGGATATCAAATTTGGTTCCCATAACTAAACCAACTAGTGGAATTCAAGTATGCACAGACTTCAAAGATCTAAAAAAATATTTCCCTAAATATGACTTCCCATTGCCCAACATTGATATCATAGTAGACCTCACAATGGGATATGAGATGATATTTCTTATGGATGGTTGTTTAGGATATAATAATATTAGAATTGATTCCAAGGATCAACATAAAACAACCTTTACATGTTCTTGGGTGCCTTTTATTGGAACATCATGTTGTTTGGTCTTAAGAACATTGGATCAACATATGAAAGAGCTATGACCACTATATTTCATGACTACACGCATACCCTTATGGAAGATTATGTTGATGAATTATTAGAAAAATCCTTATCATGAGGTAGTCATCTAGTAGTATTAGACAATATTTTCAAGAGATTGGAAGAATACAAAGTCAATTTAAATTTAAAGAAGTGTTTCTTTGGGGTACAATCAGGCAAACTCTTAGGATATATTGTCTCTTGTAGAGGTATTGAAGTTGATCCTGCAAAATTGAAAGCTATCTTGAATATGCCTTCATTTAGAAACATAAGTCAATTACACACTTTATAGGGAAGTTTGCAGTCTATCTAAAGGTTCATAGCTTATTTAGTAGATAAATGTCAACCATTTCAACATTTTCTTCATAAGGGAGTCCCATTCATATGGACTGGTCATTGCCAAGAAGCATTCCAAAAAATAGAGGACCATCTATTGTCTCCTCTGATTCATATTCCTTCTATTGATGGTAGACACCTCATATTATACATATTGGCAACCATGTCAGTATTGGGGACACTATTAGCAAAAAATGATAATGATGGAAAAGAATGAGCTATCTACTATATCAATTGCACTCTTGTAGGGTATGAGTTTAATTATAGCCCTATTGAATGATCATGTCTTATAGTTGTTTTCACCATGTAGAAGCTTAGGCATTACATGTTGAACCATCCAAAAAAATTGGTAGCTAAGATTGATCCCTTGAAATATCTAATAAGCAAAGCAACATTAACAGGAAACTTGGAAAAGTGGGTAATGATCTTGAGTGAATATGACATAAAATATGTTGATCACAAGGCAATGAAAGAACAAGTGATAGTGGATCAACTCGCAGACTCCCCAACAACAAAAAATCATCCTCTAGTATTTGATTTTCCTAATGAATCCATCTTCACAATAGAGACTTCTATGACATGGAAATTTTACTTTGATGGGTCTTATACAAATCATGGTTCAGAAGTTGGTTTCCTCTTTGTCACACCTCAAGGGGATTCCATACATAAGTCATATAGAATAGCATTCCCGTGCACAAATAACATGGTTGAATATAAAGCATTGCTAACCTGACTACGAATGGCCATTAAATGGAAAATTAAGAATCTTCAAGTCTATGGTGACTCCTAGTTGGTTATTCATTGGGTTAATGATGACTATAAAACAAAAGATGAAAATCTCACTCCCTACAAGTGAATGGTCGATGGTTTCAATAAATATTTTTACTCAAATCTTAAGGATTCAAAACAAGGCATCTGATGTAATGCTAACCATTGGATCTCTCTTGGATATACCTAATAACGTGTTGTAATACGAGTTCTTGGTGGAGCAACTATTGATCCCTTCATTCGATGTCCCCGAATTTGAGCTCATGTGTGAACTTGTTGGGTTTTATTCTCCTTGGTACAAAGACTTTTATAATTACCTGCATGACCAAATTATCCCTCCTGGCTTGTCCTCTAATCAAAGTAAAACCTTTATCTGACAAGCATCCAAATAATTCATCATCGGTGATACCCTTTACCGTCGGTCTAGATAGAACCCTCCTAAGATGTCTCAATTTAGATGAAGCAAAGATGGATTTACATGAGGTAAACAATGGTATATATGTGGAGCTCACTTTTCCTTTCCTACATTAGCCAAAAATCTTATGCAAACTGGATACTATTGGCCTACTATGGAATGTGATATCTATCACTTTGTTAAGAAATTTTGCCAATGTCAGATACATAGGGATCTCGTGCATGCACCTACTTAGGAACTTCATCCAATTACATCACCATGGTCATTCTCTCAATGGGGACTCAACATTGTGGGAAAGATCCATCCATCATTATTTCACCAAATGGATCAAAGCCATTCCAATGACCTACATCACCAATAAACAAATATCCAAGTTCATCCTTAATTACAAAAATACCTAGCTTTTAGAGAATCCCATTGAAAATACAAAATTAAAAATAAAAATAAATTGTTACCATGATGAAAACTTGGCAAACTGGCATCTTGGTGACACAAAAAAAAGGTAGTAAAAATTCAAAATAGTAAATAAAAATAATTTGTCCAATAGTGAAAACCACCTCGATGGCACTTTGGATAAATACCATGGTGAAAACCTGGCAAACGAGCACATGTGTAGTCGGCATTGCTCCATCATCTACTATCATTTTATCTTATTTTCTACTTCCATCCATGATCTATCATGCGCACCCCACCCCTTAATAAACTTTTCTCTCTCCATCTCGCCCATAATAGAGCTTAGTCATCCCTCTTATGGCTTGAGATTCATTGACATTTTACGTCTTGTGCTTTCCATATCCATGCATAATAAACCTCGCCCATCCCTGTTGTATCCATAATAAGTTTTTCCTATACCTAACTAAGGGAAATTCCTAGACTTACATCTTACAATGGATCTTAGATGTAGGTTGGCATTAGAAAACATTAAAATCCAAAAAAAATAGAAAATATCAAAATCCAAAAAAAATAGAAAACTTTAAAATCGAAAAAAAGAGAAAACATTAAAACCCCAAAAATAGAGTATGTGTCAATCCAAGTACTCAAACTACATTTCCTCTACAAATATACATAGGCAATGCCATCATTTATGAGCCCTTGAGGCCTAGGTTAGTCCCTTAGGTTTTGTCACTTTTAGTCCATTCACATCCATCTATCATAATAAACTATCCATTGTCAGAGTCAGTCGAACTACATTGTCTCTACGCTTTACATAGGTAAGGCCATCATTGATGAGCCCCTGAGGCATTAGGTTAGTTCCTTAGGGTTTTTCATACAAATGTCTTTATCCATCACAATCATCCATCCCATAATAAATTATCCCTTGCTAAGGTCGTAATTTTGAGCAGACACAAGTAGTTATCAAACAAGAGAACTGAGGTTATCCAAATCATGAAACAAAAATAAAATTATCCAACTAGCCTTCAACCATTAGTGATAAATTTCCTAAACACAATTACCTATCAAAACAGCAGCATCAAACATCAAACAACAAATAATCAACAATCCTTATCAGCTATCAAACAATCTTATATAAAATTTTGCATCGTTGAAACTAGACTAAACATTTTATACGACATGCCACATTTCTGAAACCAGGCTTTAGCTATCCAACCTATCAATAGTCTTATACAGGTTTTTCCATGCTTGAAACTAAACTTAATCCATCATTGGTCTTATACAAGGTGTACCATTCCTGAAACCAAACTCTATCATTATCCAGAATCTGATCACACAAATAATCATTGGCAAATGATCTAAATGGTTGTTGACTTTGTTGGTCTAGTTTGTTTTATCGATTCATCTTTGATCATGTTACTATGCCCCTCGAGGATGTCTCAAGAAGGATTTAGAGGAGCGATGATGGATTGTGACATTTTTTCTCTTTGATTTTTGTTTGCGGTTTATCTTGAAAATACAACTGGGGCAACTCAGTTCCTTGTGTGATCGAATTTCCATTTGGAATAATCAAAACATCTTACTCAAGCCAAATCTCAATCTAATTCTTTCTTGTGTCAATATCAACATGCTTTGTGGTTACTTCCTCACATATTCCAACAAGGTTTTGTGGTTACTAGTCTGTGTCATGGCATTTCTTTTTTATCATGTGTCTATTTTGCAAGGGATAACATATCGCACCTTGGTTTATGTCATACCTTGGTTTTCATCACCCATTTCCATAATAAGTTCTATGATGATAATTATGCAATCAAATAAGAGATTGATCAATTATTATCAAGGTCTCAAGATTTCAAGTCCCAATTCATCCATTTTATTTTTTCCATCCCCTTCCTCATTGCTCTTTTCTTTCTGCACTAACATTCCCTTCATCCATCCTTCACTTTCATCCTAATGGCATGCTATGACACACAAAAAAAAAATGCATTAGTAGTACCACCATGCATACATAATCATGCTAGCACATCATAAGTACCATTATCATATAGGTATTAGGCCAACCATATTGCATCAGAAAATACAAAATATCCATTGTGTTGCATCACATAGAATCATCATCCATATAAGCATTGCATACAAACATAGCATAAGCACATAGATATCCATTCATCCATCATGACATACATAAGAATAGGAAAATAATTATACCTACATCTATCCATTACATCATAAGCATGTATAAGCATAAGCTATACATCATCTATCCATAACATCATATCCTAAGTCCTAATCCACATCATATAGGAACATCACATGAACATAAAATACATAATCATAAAAATCACATCATAAATCCATCACATGAAATAATGCACATAAGATCATACACATCGTATAGTCACCGCTAAGAATCAAGTATCTCACTGATATATATATATATATATATAAAATGGTGTCACAATATAATATCATGATGTATCCCAAAAATGGAGTTAATAGGCCCGATCCAAACTATAAGTGTTTGAATGCATTAAAAACAAGCCTAGCCTATGTTACCCTCATCTCCTAATCTTGATGTTCTATCTGCCCTCTGTTGTGATCTTGAGGGTCTATCATAGAGACTAGATCATCTATGTGAGACTCCCCTGCTACTCTAAGTCCTGCATGAATGTGTCCTACTCCTGGTCTGCCTCTAGACTAGGCTCTCTAGCAACCTCTGGCACAATGCACTCATATATGTCCTTGTAGTATTGAGCCTCTCTGCTAGCTCAATACATAGTATCTACAAATAATACAATTGTCTTATTGACTATAGAAATAAATTCAATAGATATCTAATCAGCCTTTTATGCTCGTATCAGCACTTGATCCCTCTCGGCTATCAGTACCTGCACCTAACCCTGTAGAGTTAGAATTTGTGCTACCTACACCTATAATGCTTTCACTTGTGCCTGGAGTTCTTGTATCTATTCCTGGGGACACTGCCCCACATCCTCAGCCTTCTCCTCCATCACGTCCATAATAGTGTCCTTGATGGGGACATCATGTAGCCCTTCCTCCATAATCATAGCATCCTTGGCATCCTCCTTTGCAGAAATCCCCTCCTCTCTAACCACTAGCTCCTCTCCTACTGCCTCATCCCTCTCCTCCTCCATGTCTTTCTCTATCTCTTCCTACAGTTGGTCCTACTCTCCCTCCTCTCTAATGGGTGGCATATGTTTGGGTACCCTCTATGCTTCTCATGGTGGTAATCCAATCCTCCCCCACCGACCTCATTCATCATGACCCCAACCTCTCCCATATCTACCTTTTTCATCCCATCATCTGCCACTATAACCTTTGCCCCTATCCCCTCACCCACCATCTCGATCTCCACCATCCCCATATCTCCCACCTCCTCTCCCTCGTCCTTTTCCTCACAATCTACCACGTGGCACCCTACTCATCCTCTCCACTAGCACTGACTGATTTGAATCTATGAAGGATGTAGGTCTCTGTGCCACCCACCATGCATCATACTCTAGGGTCATGCCTGCATTGGCCACATCAGTTGTGTCTCCCCACTAAATGGGTTATAGCCCTGCTATCTCTTATAAATCCACTTGAATGCTAACCATAAGGCCCCACTATGAGACCTCTCTTGTTGATCAAGCATACTCAGTCATCCCCACTAACACTCCCTGCTGCTCACCAAACTATCTTAACGCCCTCTCTAGCAGGTGCATCTCTATCATTTGTTGTGTTTGCACAGTTTGTTCAATCAAATAACATGTCTACAGTAGGGTAGATTCTCTACATCCTCATCCTAACCTATGCAGTCCTTGTAAGCTCTCCAAGTAAGCCCATGTATCAATTCAATAGCATGCCTCCAACATCCAACATCCCCCACCTTGATCTATGTCACTACTCCCCCATAAATGTAAAAATATGGTCATCCTAGAGCTAGATATTTGTCCATTGGTGGTCTGAGCACTAAAATGTGCTTCCATTCCCATACCATCAAGAGATTCATTCCACGACTGATGCTTTATCCATCTATATACGCTATGTCATGCAATTGAAAATATAACATCACCAGTAGGTAGGGTTGCCATGCATATACTATGGCCTCCATCATCAGTCCCTTGAGCATCTCTCCCCATCCTATGGTAAATCCATGTCTATGCCTATCAAGGCAAACCACTATGTCAATCACTAAAGACAATACCACTATGAGTCTCTCATATCTATCCGCTAGGGTGCCCCATTGGATCTCATAATCCTCAACCCCTAGCTCTAGTAGGGAATCATTCCCAAAGACCTGTCATATCATTTCCAATTTCCTCCATGTATCATATACTACCTGATCTCCATGGATGGGAAGCTACAGGATCCTCTAGACATCCTCTTACATCACGGTCACCTCACCAGTTGGTAGTGGAACGAACTCATCTCTGAGTGCCACCTCTCTGCCAATTTTGTCAATCGACCTCAGTTAGCCTACACAACGGGCATAAATGTCACATGATAGAGTCTCAGCACAGTCAAAGTGTCTCTCTCCTCCATAAAATCTCGAATGGAAAAATAGTTTGGTCAACTCTCTCATGTATATATCAGCACAAGTATCACTTGCATCCACCAATAATAGCATCATGTTAATCACAACATCTAAATTAGCCTATCTGATCTATTCCATATCAAAAAATTCATAAGTTAGCTTATCATTTAAATGCAAAGCATTGTCACTCATATGTGTCATACATGTCAATTGCAGACCCATTTCATAATTGTTTCATTTTTTCATGCATTTGCATCGTACCTTCGCAATTATGTCATTCCATCCTTCATTTGCATCATACCACAACAATTGTGGTGCATAAAATGATTGTTAGCCAATTTTGCAAGTTATTCTGGTGTCACGCCTTTGTGGTGCCATAAATAAATTGTGTCACACATATCAATTGTGGTGCATGGCACCACAATTACAGCGAACATGATAATAGTTGTGGTGCAAAATTTTCACCGCATTTGTTTGCCCTTCTTTTATCCCTAAAATCTAAGTAAAAATGATAAAATCACAAAGCGAAGTTTTGATATATACTATTGCGCCTGAGCCCTCCTCTAGGGAAAACTTTAGTGGTGAATATTTTCCAATTGGAAAATTCTAAAAATCGGCCAAGTCAAAATTGGTGAATTAATCGCACCCAACAAGGTATCCAAATCGCCTTGATTTTATGAATTATTGGTCCAATGCATGTCCATTTTCCAACAATTTATTTTATGAGGCATATTTAAGCAACAAATTTTCCATAACGAACTACATGTTTCAAATGGACCGATTAATATTTTTGCCTGGATCCCGAAAGCATGAAATAAAGCAACAACATATTCACCAATACTATTAAAACAACATTGTATCAGGACCCATTTCACCAATTAAAATTTACAAATAGTTGCTTGTGAAGACCCATTTTTCCAATTAAAATTTATAAATAGTTGTTTATGAGGACCTATTTCGCCAATAACATTAAAAAATAATTACATTTGAGGATACATTTTTCCTTGAAAATTACAACGTATCGTTGTATAAGCACGCGGGATTTGCCAAATTTTTAATATACCATTTAAAAATCTCAAGGAATTCACCAAATATGGATTGATATAAATACAATCAAAACTTTCATTTATTCTTACACATTTTGTTTAGTTTTGAGTTTCTACTTCTTGATTCGGAAGTCATCAAAATTCAAAAACATAGACTTAAAGGTGAGTGATCATTTCTTCATAGTGTTATTAATTATAATAATAAGATTTCTTTATCTCTTTTTCATTATTGCTTCAGTCTTAAAGATGAATTTAATTAGGGAATGGGATCTATATTCTCTTTCCTTCTTAAACAAGAAGACATTTTTTTCTAGATTTTATTCGAAGTGAGAGATCAATATGTCAAGCAGTAAGCATAAGACTCCTCAGGTTAGTGAAGAGACTGGGAGGCCACCAAAATTCCCAAAACGTAGAGGTACCATACAGTCTTACTTTGGAATTAGCAACGATTTTGATCCATCAAATCAAGATGGAGCTACATCATCAACTATTCCACTAAATATTAATGAAGAAGGCATTCACAACACCTCACCGCCACCGGAAGGTCAAGGTGAGATTGTCATTGAGTTAAATCAAAATGTATCAAATGAGGATTGTAATACTATAGAAGATGTTCCAAGGGATACCCTGGTTAGCCAGAATGAGATAATTGACTTGGATGAGGATGATGTTGGTAGCAAAAAAAGAAAAAGGAAATAAAAAATGGGGCACGAGTGGGAAATGACAAGGAATTTTCAACTTGGTTGTTTTTCAAAGTACCCATTCATTGTACCAGTGGGGAAAGAAAATGATATTGTAAGTGCAACAGAGGTCAAATGTCTGATTTGTAGTTGGAAATGTGAAAGAGACAAGACATTGTAGCTAAAGCTTGACACTATAGAAAAGAATATTGGTAAAGTTTACAAAAAACAAATCATATATGGAAAGGAAACATCAGTCGTACGATGGAAATCAAAGGAAGAATGTCTTCATGTTAAGGATGGTGCGGAATATGAAGATCATAAGCATAGAATTTCAAAGCTTGTTGCATGTCAAGGTACACTTGAGGCTCAATT
Source organism: Sequoiadendron giganteum (assembly GCA_007115665.2). Lineage (NCBI taxonomy): Eukaryota > Viridiplantae > Streptophyta > Pinopsida > Cupressales > Cupressaceae > Sequoiadendron > Sequoiadendron giganteum. The sequence goes on from CM021102.1 coordinate 106,881,038, forward strand.
TAGAAAAGCAATGGAAGCAGCAAATCTGTCAAAAACTATTTAGATGAGTGTTGTTTTTTTATATTTTGTCTAGAGGGCGTCCTATGACAAACTACCCAGAATATTATAGTTTATTATCTTATTTGGGTTTTCATCACTTTCCATTCTCGCATTGGTCAGTAAACACTAGATGGGAATGGGCAAACTATCTTGCTGCTTTGGAAAAGGAAGATTTAAAGGAGAAAGTAAAAGAGTTAAATTTCATTGCATTATCTTTAGATGAAGTTATTGTGGTAGACAATACTTCTTGGGTCTGTATGCATTTGTATACTATAAAACATGTTCGACAAGCTCATCTTCTTTATGTTCATAAAATGGATAGTTCAACATCACAAAATCTATTTGAACTAGTCAAGAAATCTTTGAATGAAATTGCAGGTATGGATGAGTTGAAAATTTCCAAAAATTTGGTGTGTGTGGGAGTTGATGGAGTTGCAGTGGTGCAAGGTGAAAGGAGTGGTGTTTGCACAAAGTTACAAACTACTTGTGCACCATACATGCTTGGCATTCATTGCATGGCCCACATAATGAATTTAGCATTCAAAATTGTAAGCAAGTTTCCTACAATTCAAAAGTTTAAAATCTAGTTTGCGAGATCCACGCATACATCTACCGAAGTCCCAAATGTTTCACAAAATTTCAAAATTTTGTTGAGTGAATAACACCAGGAAACAAGCTTCTCAAGGATGTCGATACTAGATGGATCTCTCTATATGGACCAGTGCAACGAGTTCTTTCAGAATATCAATCCTTCATTGGTGTGATGTAAAAGCATCGCAACACAGTAGACAAAGCTCCTAGCCTCTTACATAGTGTAGACACCGAAAATTGGTCTAGGCCTGCAAACACCACTTTCGACATAATTTTATAATATCCATGATCATGATTAAATAATTTTTATTATTTAATTACCTTTCTAACACATATTTCCTCTATTAATTAAATACCCCTTTTTAATTAATTCATTAATTCATTTATTTAGCCTTGATTAATTAAATAAATCATATTTGTTTAATTATGTCACTAACTAATTAATTCTTCCTTCTTAATTAAATGATTTATTATTTATTTACCCCTTTTTCATATTTCAACTATAATTAAATATTTATTATTTAATTATTCATTTAACCCCCTTTATCTATAATTATATATTTATTATTTAATTATTCAATTCCACCTTTACAACAGTCAATTAAATAAATTATCTTTATTTATTTAATCAAGTCTTTCATTTTTTAATGTTGAATTAAATTAACATTTAATTCATTTATTAGTTCTTTATGTCACACTCTTCTATCATTCAGTTATCTAAATCATCCACTCACCTTCTGACTCAAGATCTACCTTTAGTTCTCCAGTTATCTCCGGATTCAACATCTGATTGTCTATGTGAGAAGAATCTCTGTCACAACCAGTCAGTTAACTAGTTCCAACTCATATGCATGATGTGTTTAGTAATTAAATATCTTTATTTAATTAATTAACTCATGTTTGCATTCGAATGCATTATTCTTCAACTTCTAACTTTATCTTTGACATACAAAGTCCATTTCTTCTATTTTTGAAGACTCTTAACTCGAGATTAAGTTATCGTTCCAACTTAATCTTTATCCTGTAGTCTTTTCTGACTCATGTTCTATCTGACACGGAACTCACATCGCATGACATTGATCAATCTCATCCATCGATCTCTCTTTCAATCTGAGCCGATCGTTTGAAAACCAAAAATCTATAAAATGGACTGTCATAATCATTATTCCTCCTCCCGAAATCATACACTTTTGAGAAGAAACTTATCTTCAATATTTTGCTTAGACACTCGACAAAGTTATGCTTGCATCAATACTAAGAAATCTAAAGGAAAGAATACTGAAACAACAAAATGGAGAAGAGCAATAGAGATAATTCAAAGGAGTGAACGCATATTCAGTGAGACCTTTTCAATTAATTTGTTAGTTATTCATTATGTTTATTTCTTCATTCTTTTTTGTTTGATTTAGATTAATATTGGTTAGATTAAGATTAACATCATTTATTCTAGTTTGTAGATACCTAATCTAGATTTTATTCTATGTTACATTTGGTGAACCCAATGTGAACACTCTTCAAATTCGCACATCTTTTCATCTTTCCATTTTTCCATGTTTTTTTTTGCAGGTTTTCATACGGCGCACCGCATTTGTCAAGAAAAATGACGCATTTGTCCTCGCACACCACATCTTCCATATTCTGCAATGCATCTACAATCCTGAACCGCATCCGTGAAGTCCTGAACCGCATCCGCCTGTCAAAAAATTCACGAACCGCACCCGCCTGTCACCATCGAGCCGCATTTGTGGCTCCAAAAGCCGCATCTGCCTGGTAATCACTTTTTCACTTTTTGGTCATTTTTGTACATTCATTTTTTCATTCTCACTATATAGGTTGTTTTGATTTTCACTAATGTTTGTTGACAGTTTTGTTAAGGTGGATTAACTTAGTGTTTGCAAGGTGAAGCATAGAAGACAATAAAAACCAAAACCATTATTTTCTATAGGACGAAAGTCGAAGACACCAAAAACATGAACTACTAATCAATTTGCATGCAGGACCTAATGCCTTTGTCTTAATTTATTTAGCAAGATTTTTGTTTAGTAGATAGATAACTGTCATTTGGAATAAAAAGAATCATTGTCTTCTTTGTTTGGTGTGAAAGAAAGTTTTTGTAACCCTTCATGATTCAGTATATTGAAGTATCCTCTCCCCTTACGTAGTCATGTGATCCTGGGTGTAAGAGAAAAGGTTACTAACTCTATAGCTTGGGCCTATCTTTGTCGGAAAAAGTACTCACCCCAAGATGACTCAGACCGGTAGCACGCTAGATGCCAAGCGACTTCCAGCCGGTATATAAAAGTGGATTCTTGGGGAAAGCCCAAGAATAACGCACACTATTCCGACAAGATGGACATAAATGGACTCTCGCCGACATTGGATAGTGCCCCACGAATGGAATGCCCTTGCTAAACACCTTGTTATAGATTTTCCAAAATCCCATCTATTTGTTGGCGCAGCAAGGTCGGCCCTGTGAAGCTATCTTACATTCTTACGGTTTATGTGTGGAGATGAGATGTATGTCATGGGAGTTTCATGGGTATAGTAGCTTGGTTTCCTCGTATAAGTGAGTGTCATGGAGGGGAGCCAATGGGTTCAAGCTACTAATCATCCGCCATAAATATGCGTAGTTGGAGAAATCCAAGTAAGAACTCAGCAAGTATTTTCCACAAAGCCTAGGTTGTACATGTTTTTGGTCTTAACAGTCCTCTCATCACAAACTGAAAATACATTGATTTTTGTGCTTTTTTTTGCTATATTCGTCAAAAATCTTGATCAACAAATGGAGTAAGTCAAAACAACTTTCAGAAAACTACAACTATCAAAAAAGTGAGTCGCAATTTTCATGTTAAACACCGCATTTGTCCTAGTGAGTCGCATCTGTTAGGGGAAAATCCGCATGTGTCTGTCAAACAAGTTCATTTCATAGTCTGGATATTAGGAGCCGCAACTATAAACTTTTGAGTCGCATGTGTGCATGCAAACCGCATTTGTCAATTTTCAAGCAGCAAGTGTGTCAAAAATTTTAGGTTTAGAGTCCATATAGATCACCGCATGCGTATTACCAAACTGCATTTGTCATAACAAAAACCGCATTCGTCAATTCATTGCATGCACATTGGTAAACCGCATCTGTCATAAATCAAACTGCATCTGTCAAAAATTCCAAACTCTATCAGTATTTGAAACAAGGTTTTAGTCAAATCACCGCATGCACATTGGTAAACTGCATCTATCAAAATTTGAACCGCAACTGTTAGGTGAACCACATTTGACTGTCAACAAAAAACTTCGAAAACCACAAACTAAGTCTGAAACATCACTGTCACTTTCGCTTCTGCTTTCTTAAGCTCAACCTTGGATAGAAACTGGAAAAACTTTGCTCAAAAACCTTGCATTATTAGGTGTCATATACATCTTATTCATAGTCAAATGTCTTAGTCATAGTCATCCTAAGTTGCATGCATATAGATACTTCCTAGGAAATTGTATATCATAGAAATAGATAGCTTTCCTTGTCATTGGATACGTTCATGTTCCAATTTGTCACAAGTCATTGAACCTAGTCACTTTAGTCCTATTTTTGAATCTTTCTAGCTTAATAGTCTAGTTTGGGAAATTCACCTTGTCAGCTATCCTTGTCCTACAATCAGGTTCCTTGTTCAAACACAAATCCTTGCATGCATTTATTCCATAGGTGGTAGGTTATACCCATTTTAGAATCATTTACTATCATAGTCTACTCAAAACTTGGCATATTGTCCATCCTACCATAAGTCATCTTAGTATACGTCATTTAATAAATCATTTTAGCAACATCCTATATTGTCAAAAAATCCAAAAAATATAGACATAGGGCATATCACTTTTTAGACATAGTCTGCATTACCCCATTTTGAGCAACTTTTCATGGTTGAAACAAGGTCTCAAAAGAAACAAAAAGCAATGTCGGATCCTAGCGAATTTGTCAATCCATTCGAAAATCAACCATCAAGGAAAGAAATACCACATAGACCTTTTCTTGAGAAACACGTCACAAGGGACACACATGGACAAATTTACATTGAATACATAGACGCAGCAGTACAAGATCCTGAATTTGCATCCTTCATGGATGAGTGTTTGGCAAATGATCCCCAACGCTATCTAGAAAATTTTCTAGTAGAAGGTGCCACACTACCACCAGGATTTGATATTCATACTTTGAAAACACAGTCTACTCAACCAACACAAACTGCGACGTCAAGTGTTTCAATTCCCCAAATCACCACAACAATACCAACCGACATACCAACTCAAACATCATCAATTGTAATCACAACCCCTTTCAACATAACACAAGGTTTACAATTTACTGCGGGAGCAACGTCATCAAACCCCTTTGGCACCAACACGACTGGTAAGAGATCCAAAGTTGGCATGAACATACCTATACCAAATTAGTACACACAAGCTGGAAATATGCCTATACCAAATAAGAACATGCAAACTGGAAATATTCTTATACCAAATCAGAACACGCAAACTGGAAATATTCCTATACCAAATCAAAACACGCAAACTGGAAATATTTCTATACCAAATCAAAACATGCAGACAGGATATATTCCTATACCAAATCAGAACACGCAAACTAGATATATTCCTATACCAAATCAAAATATTCAAACAGGAAATATCCCCAATCCAAATCAGAACATTCTAACAGGATACATTCCCTTGCCAAATCACAACCCATCACAAAACATGGCATTTCAAAATATCTACATTGATCCAAAAAAATGCCAACAACATGTCCTTGACACAAGGAGATGTCCTCCAAAACCAAATGCAAACTCTTCAACAACATATGGACAACATGTCTATGTCTGGAAAATGAACTATCTCAGCACAAGATCTATGTCCATGTCCATTTGACAAAGCGATATAGAGACACTCTTGACTTTAGCTAGTCTTCTCCCCATATTGGATGTGATGAAAAATCTTGTGAATAAATTCCAAGACAAAACTATGTATATTTATTAATATGCCAATCTAAGTAAACATACATGCTTGGCCCTCAATCATCTATATCTAGATCTAACACAAGAAGGCCCAAATTATTTCATGTGGCAACAAATTACTGATTTGAATAATCCTCATAATTATTTATAGTTTAATGCAAGCGGGAACTTAAGTATCTGTGTGTGTGGATATGAGATACCAATGTACCATTGTAAGATAGTCAGGCGCTCTAACAGAGAAGTAGTTCTTAACAAGGAAGATTTTAACGACATTGTTAAATCTGTTAGTGATAATTTGAAGGAAATTGCAAAATCTCTTTCCTCTAAGATTCGTGAAAGATTCCCTTGACATGAAATACATGAATCCATGGGTATTGTGTATCCTTAAGTTTGGTTAAACCGAGATAACCCAAAATATTTTCATGATAAAGTAAAAATCTTGATTGAATAATTTTTGAAAAGTGTAACATACAATGAGCGGAAAATAGAAGAAATTTTAAATGAAGCTAAGCTTAGACAACAATGTAGGATTTTTTAAATAGCTATGAAGGACCAGTATAATCCATGGGCATTGAGAAGGCCTTTGAACCGAGATCGATAAAAAAGGTTTGGACAAACTTAGGTCAGAGTGAAATATTGTGTGATTCGATATCAAAATATTTCAAACTTGTTGATTTATGTCAAACAATGATATTGGGGTCGGTGGAGGATGAGAGAGTTTTCAGTACACTGGAATTTTTGAAATCAAAGTTAAGAAACAAACTAGACAAGAATTTAGAAAATTGCTTAAGGATGAAAGGAACTGTGTATAAAGTCAAAAAAAATCCTTTTGAAAGGGCAGTCACAATTTGGAGGTCCACAGATGAAAGAAAAGGGACGCAACACAGACACTCCAATTCCAAACACTGGTACTAGTGGCACTGGCAGTGGAAGTGGGGTTGGGACAGATGACATTGACACAAATCAGACAATGAATGTTCAATTTGAGACATGAGCTAAAGAAAATTATGAGCAAACTCAGAATCAAGATGACTCTTTTACTTTATCTCAAGATGAACGTCAGTTTGAGGACCCTAACTCCATTTGGTAAATGGAAGAGTATTAGCATCTTTTAGGTATTTATACTACACATCATGAATCAGTTTCCATTGTTCCAAACTGTAGTTGATGATATTTTATATTGTATTCAATGAAATTGTGAATCATTGCACTTCATGATATTTTATTTTATATTGCACTTCATGAATCATATTCTAAACTATATTTGATGATATTTTATATTGTATTCCATGAAATTGTGATATTTTATATTTTATATTGTATTCCATGGTATTGAATTTTATATGTGATTATGCATCATTTTTAAAGAACAACACTTATCACACTACTTATGAATTCCTATTGCATTTCCATTCACACAATCTTTGATAAATAACTGAAAGGAATATTAATCCATTCCTTGAACAAAAGCTAATAGTTCAACATCCATAACTTAGAAGCTCTACTAAACTGATTATAAAAATAGTTTTCGATACTCCAGCATTAGAAGCAGCTGACATGACCATAAACATTGCTAATCTTAAAAAAAAAATAGTTGAGAGCCTTACTAAAGATAGAGACATGCATAGAAATGTTGGTTAATATATTTTTCACCTAACTCTATATTCTTACGCCCATGGAGGTGACAAATGTAACAACAATTGAATCAGCCGTAATAGTATTTCAAACTGATTCTCTGCTTATTTTAAAAGGTGGCAGCTACCTCCTTCAGATATTCAATGAATGATTTTTAACTAATATCACTTTTAACCAGAAATAAAATGAAAGGAAATGCTTTTAACCAAAAATATTTGAAAGGCATCCACATAACTTAAACAATAAAAGCTTAAACTACCAAATCACCTAAATTATACTGAGAAATCCTTACGCATCCATCACCATAAAATTTATATTCACAGATAAAAATTCCACAGCAATGAGACTAACCAAACATATATCATTCTAACAATAGATAATCCACTAGAAAACTACTCAACAAAAGCAGAATAAATCCACATACCATAACTCAAATATTACACATGCATGAACTTCACCATTATCTTTCTATATTGGAATAAGAGAAAAGCAGTAAAAGTAGCAAAGTTTTTTTTTGTTCTAATGAGTAAAATATTTTTTTCCCAAAATATCCCCTGGCCAAGCATCTGTTGGATATTGCTGATGCGTGGTTGTCATTGATGTCAACACTATTGCCATTAATGTCTTTAAGGTTGTATATGTCGAGGATATGTAGGTTGTTGGTGATGCAGTGAAGTTCAGCATGTTGTCTAGCTCAGTATATTGATGATAAGAAGTTATGGATCAAAGGGTTTATTGAAAAGTATATCTAGTTTATCCACATGAAGTTTCAGAGGTTCAAATGAAGATTTTATTAAGTTATGAGTATCTATGTTCTGACAGTTGTTATGTTGCAACAGTTGGTGTTCCTGAAAGAAGATGTGATTCTAGTAATTTTAGTTGGTGTGGATGCTTTTGTGGTGATTCATGATGCTCGTGGATGTTTCTAAATTGTGCTCTATATGTGTTGTTCGTCCGCATTGATTTTTTTGCTCGTGATTGGTGATTTTCTTTTGTGAGTTCATGTTTTTCATAATCATGGTCGACAAGTTGATTGTAGCGTGTTGTGGATCTTTGAGGCATAATTGCTTAAGGTGTTTTGTGTTTGAGACATGTTGTTTTAGGTCCATACTATGTCTTGGTCGATATTGTTTGGTCTGCATTGATAAAAAAATTATTGATTTGGGCCAACAGTTTGTACACATTTTATATTTTGTTGGGTCGACATGTAGTTGATGTTATCCTTAGTTGTGGATATATATGATCATTTTTTTATACCATTGATGGCAATGATGTTTTCATAATGTTCTAATCTTCTGAAGGAAGAAGTAAAGTGTGAAGAAGAGTGATCAGAAGAAAGTGTTTATGTACTTAACCAGAACTATAATCAGGCATTAGAATATGCTATTTTCTCAGCTCAAATATTTTGGATGTAATCTGAATGTGACTATAAGATAGTGATTCTTCCTTTGGGTAGTGAGTCTTTTGTATTTGAGTAGTGAGATCTAGGTATTATTTCTGAATGAATGTACATTCCCCATTTATAATACTTTTAACAAAGTATAATCTTGTGGACTAACCTCCATCATGGTTTTTCCCCTAACAAGGTTTCCACGTAAAAATCTTGGTGTTATGTGTGTTTTTGATGTGGTGATGGTTTATGCTTTCATGTTTATTTATCATATCTGAGAATAAGTTTAATAAGTATAATTTTTGTGACAACTGATTCACCCCCCCCCCCCATCTCAGTTGTCTGCCCTTTTGTTGCCAACAATTGGTATCATAGTAGGTTCCTCTGGAGAATCTTGACTGCTTGAGGTGATCTGTGATGGCAAAATATAAGAAGGATAGTCTGAGATTTGATGGAACTAATTATTCTTTGTAGAAGACTCAAATGGAGTGTCATCTAAGATGCATTGGTGAACCTTACTAGACAATTACAATAAATAGATATATCATCCCACATAATGGTCCTTCTACTACAAGTTAGATTAAGGAAGTCGAGTACAATATCAGGGATAAGGAAGCATTGTTGAGTGCTCAGACTGATTTTGAGATGAAGATATAGGAAAGTTTGATGCTAGAAGTGATGAAGGAATCTTTCTTGGTTATTATACTAAAAGTAAATCCTACCGGTGCTACAATTAGAGATTGAGGAAATTAATTTAAAGTGCTAATGTCAAGGTTGATGAAGACATAGTTAGACCATTTAGAACCTATGGATATGATTCAGACGATCAGAATTATAGTTCGGATAAAGGAAAGAAAGTTCAGACTCTAAATCAAGTTCAAATCATTCCGGTGAATCAGGAAAATCAAGAGGAAGAAACTAGTGAAAGTGCAGAAGTAAGATCACAAGAGCCTAAAGTTAAAGATCCTAAGACTCCAAGGTATGTAAGACTAAATCATTCAAAATATCAGATTATAGGTGATAAGAATAAAGGTGTTCAAACAAGGCGTAGAATTATAGAAGAATATTTTTTGATCTCAAAGACTGAGCCTAATAGTGGCAATGAAGCAAGCAAAGATAAACATTGGGTGGAAGCAATGAAAGAATAACTATTGCAAATTGAGAAGAATGATACATGGATTCTTGTTCCTAGACCTAAGGACAAAAATTTAATTGGAACTAAATGGGTCTTTCGGAACAAACTGAATGAGAAAGGTGAAGTTGTTAGAAATAAATCAAGATTGATGTGTAAAGGATATTCTCAGATGGAAGGAATTGAATTTGAAGAAAAAATTTCTCCTATTGCTAGGATTGAATTTGTGAGACTATTTCTTTCTTATGTTGCTTACAAAAAATAAAAGGTTTATCAGATGGATGTCAAGTCAACATTTATAAATAGTGAACTGGATGACTAAGTGTATATTGAGCAATTTGATGGATTTCAATTGACTCATCAGAGATATATGGTTTGTCAGCTGAAGAAAGCATTGTATGGAATTAAGCAAGCCCCAAGAGCATGGTATTCCAGATTGGACAAGTATTTGTTGAAGTTTGGATTTAATGAAGGTGCTACTGATATTAATTTGTATTTCAAGATTGATCATGATAAAGATTTGATTGTTGAAGTCTTTGTTGACGATATCATTTTTGGAGGAGATGGTAGTTTGTGCATGAAGTTTGTTGATGAGATGCAGAGTGAGTTTGAGATGTCTATGATTGAAGAAATGAAATTCTTTTTGGGATTGCAAATTACTTAGCTAGATAGAGGGATCTTTATATCTCAGTCTAAGTATGTGAAATAATTGATAAAGAATTTTGGTATGGAAGATTCAAAGCCAGTTGGTACACCTATGGTGACCGAATGTAAGTTGACACAAGATGATGATTCTCCTCAAACAAATCAGACTAGATACAGATCCATGATTAGTGGATTGCTCTATTTGTCTCAAACTAAGCTTGATATCATGAATGTTGTATGCATTGTTGCAAGATATCAAGTTGATCCTAAGGAATATCATGTGACAGTTGTGAAGAGGATTTTTAGGTACTTGAAGGGGATAGTTGATTTTGGCCTATGGTATCCTATAGAAGATGACCTTACTTTGAGTTATTTTACTAATGTTGATTGGGCAGGAGGTTTGAATGACAAAAAGAGTACTAGTGGTGGTGCATTTTTCTTGGGAAATAAGTTGATTTCATGGTTAAGTAAGAAGTAGAATGCCATTTCTTTATCTACTGCAGAGGCATAATACATTTTTTCTACTAACAATTGTACTCAAGTATTTTGGATGAAACAGATGTTGAAAGATATCAGAGATGTGTATGATGAACCTATTGCTATATTCTATGATAATTCAAGTGTAATTAATATTTCTAAGAATCTGGTGTTGCATTCAAAACCAAGCATATATCTATCAAGTTTCACTTTTTGAGAGAGAAGGTGAGTGAAAAGGAAGTCAAACTGGAGTATGTGCCCACTAAGGAACAAATTGTAGATATCTTTACCAAGCCCTTGCCTAAGGATACTTTTGAGTATTTTAGAGGGAAGCTAGGGGTGATTACCCCTCCTAATCAGAATTAAGATGCAATGACTTGCATCATTCCATGCATTTCATAGTCATATCTTGTGATTCAGATTGATGTTGTGGAGGATACTACTTAGGGGGAGTAGTTAGATGTTTAGAATTATGGTTCAGAGCTTGTATGGAGAAAGATGATGTGTACCTTTTTCATTGATGTCAAAGGGGGAGAAGAGTCTTGCGAAAAACTGTGAAAGAGTTAAGGAAGAAAAGAGTCAAAATCTAAGGAGGGGAATGTGCTAAGAGAAAGTATTGTTGATGGTGTTTTTCACATCATGTGTTTCCATCAATGCCAAAGGGGGAGATTGTTGGATATTTCTGATATGTGGTTTTCATTGATTTCAACATTATTTCTATTGATGTCTTTAAGGTTGTATATGTCGAGGATATTGAGAAAATTGTAATAAAATAAGTTGCAAGTTGTCAGTGATGCAATGAAGTTGAGTATGTTGGCTAGCTCAGTATATTGATGATAAGAAGTTGTGGATTAAAGGGTTTGTTAAAAAGTATATATAGTTTATCCACATGAAGTTTCAGAGGTTCACATAAAGATTTTACTAAGTTATGATTATCTATGTTTTGACAGTTTTTTGTTGCTTTAGTTGGTGAAAGAAGATGATATGATTCTAGTAATTTGAGTTGATGTGGATGATTTTGTGGTGATTCATGATTCCTTTGGATTTTTCTAGATTGTGCTATATCTATTTTTTTGGTCTGCATTGATTGTTCTGCTTATGATTGGTGATTTTCTTCTATGACTTCATGTTTTTTCATGATCATGGCCGATAGGGTAGGGTGATTGTAGCGTGTTGTAGATCTTCAAGGCATAATTTCTTAAGGTATTTCGTGTTTGAGACATGTTTTTTTGGGTCCATAATATTTCTTGGCCGACATTGTTTGGTCTGCATTGTTAAATTGTTTATTGATTTGGGTTGATAGTTTATACACATTTTATATTTTTTTGGGTCGACATGTAGTTGATGTTATCCTTAGTTATGGATATATTGATTGATTATTTATACCATTTGAGGGAAATGATGTGTGCATAATGTTCTAATCTTTCGAAGGAAGAAGTAAAGTGTGAAGAAGAGTGAGCAGAAGAAAGTGTTTATGTGCTTAACTGGAACTATAATTAGGCATTAAAAGATGTTATTTTCTCAGTTCAAATATTTCGGATGTAATTTGAATGTGACTATAAGATAGTGATTCTTCCTTTGGTAAGTGAGCCTTTTGTATTTGAGTAGTGAGCTCTAGGCAGTGTGCCTAAATGCATGTGCATTCCCCATTTATTATACTTTTAACAGAGTATAATCTTGTGGACTAACCTCCACCATGGTTTTTCCCCTAACAAGGTTTCCACATAAAAATCTTGGTTTTATGTGTGTTTTTCATATGGTGATGGTTTATGCTTTCATTTTTATTTATTAGATCTGAGAATAAGTTTAATAAGTATAATTTATGTGAAAACTGATTCACTCTTAGTTGTATGCCCTTGTGTTGCCAACAACATCGACCCCCATTTTTAAAGCTTAGAAATTTTCTTGATAACGGTTTCTTGAAGACAACCATTTTAGGAATTAAAATAAAAATTCTTTGAAGTATCAAGAGAGCCAAATTAAATAGAATAACATAAAAACTAAAAACTAATCAGCGGTCCCAATACCGACTCCTTCGCTTCCAATTATTTCCACCTCCTGTTGCTTTAATAATGCCTCCTATGCCTTTAATCTTTGCATGTATTCCCGATACTTGGTGACAATTGTGGTGTTGTTTTTCTTTTTGGAGTTGTGGTGATTTGCAGCCTTGTTCTCCATTTTGAAAGTGCACAGGCTGAATCAACTAGCATTTCATAGATGTTGTCACTTTTTGCCTTAAATGAACTCATATATGTCTATAAGTTACTCAATTTTTTGAATGAGTTCCTAGTGGCTATCTCAGAATCACCTACTTCTTTATGATACACCACTTTAAATTCCCTTGTTATGTCTGCAACATCCAGTACCTTTTCATCGAACTCATCTATTAGGTCCACTTCAAGAGCATTGAAGTTCTCCTTGATCTTCACCAATATGTCAAAGTATTTTTCTAACACTTTGTTGATTTCCTTGATATAATCTTCATATACTAACAATTTCCAATCCAAAGAATCAAACCAACTAGGATAAATTTCTCTAGGGTTATCCACCAATTTTTCTTTTATTAACAAAGTGTGCTCCATTGAGAGTAATTTTGCAATTTCCCTTGAAAGAAAAAAAGTGCTACCATGTTCTTTCCTAATTTGTTGGAGCTCAGCTACCAGTTCCTTTCTTTTATCAGACACATTAACATAGAATCGCATAAATTTACTAATATAGAAAATGCCATCCTGATAAAGCCCTTTTATCCATTCTCTGGCAACTTTAGCATAACCTAATTTTTTTCTTAACCCATTGCACAATGTCAAAATCAATACCTTGAAAATTTGAGCTTGAAGCTTCCTTAGTGGTCGGAGTCACAATTGATGAAATAAAATTTCTTAAAGAAAGAATATGAGATTGCAACTGAAGGTTCTCCTTTCTCTATTCTTTTTCTCTTTTGATCAATGCATTAGTAGATTAATCAACATGATATACATCACCTTCTAAAGTAGATGGCCCCATATCAACATAAGTAACCTTGTAGTCAACTTCCGTTATCTCATTTTTTTTTAGGTCCTTTTTTGGATCAACAATTTCCAACAGTTGATGCCTGGAAGTGGAATCGGTGAAAATTCGTGACATCCTCTTAGCCTTTCTGGGCTTCTGGTGTCCCTATAGCAAGATGGAAACTATATCTACTTCAATTTTCATTGCGGGAATATTATTTATTTTCTTCTCGACTACTTTCTTTAACCATATTGGGGAAGATGCCACTAATCCAATGTCTCTACTTTCAACACTTACATTTTCTTTTTTTTTCAGTTGATTGAACAGAAATAGAAGTATCTCGTACTAGAAAAGGGGGAACTTAAAATAATGTGGGAAAAGAATTATCATCAATTATTTGTTGAAAAACTCCCTTAGAGTCTATAGGCACTGGCTTTTCTTGACTAGCCTTTTTCTTAGGTATCGAGGGTACAATATCCTGTTCACAAATTGATTTCAGCTTGGCCCTAGTGTCTTTTGGCTTCTCACCATCTCCTCCTGATTGTGAGCTAGTTCCAGATGGCCTAATTCACTACTTTCCAATTGATATATTTATGACAGAGGCTTGTACATTCCATTTCTCTTCTATATATGAAACTCTTTGCTCATGGGGAGAACTCGCACTTTGGCACCATTTTTTGTTCAACCAATCTGAAGTTATTCTCAAAACAAGGGTAGAAAGAACCATTAAGTCTGAAAATTCATCCTCTGACCAATTAATTATGTACGAGGGCTTAGCAGCAAGGGCCCGATATTCGAGATCAATGATCGCCGACTCTTCTTGTGCATCTTCTAGAATATTGAAAGAAATACCAAAAGATTGTATTTTCCTTAGGGTCAATCTCATTAAATTTATTCTATGCACCTTTCCTTCATCTATACATTCTTCCCAAAAATCTTCAATATCAAGGCGATGTTCATAGCTACCAAATCAATACAATTTTTTCTTAACATAACCCTTGCTAGCAAAATTAGTTCTCATGGGAAAACACTTAAAAATTGAATTCATTCAAGGCTTTCTTCACACCCCTAGCAATATTATTACTTTTGTGAGAAAATGAAGGCATGGACAATGGAAAATCATACCCCTTCTTTCCCATTTTTGAATATTTAACATTTACAACAACCATCTGTCGACAAACTTCAAGAAATCATTTGGGTTACGGGGAAATTTCAATGGAGCCTTCTCAAAACCTCCAATTCTAAGATAAGTGAAACTATTGAACTGAATGTAGAAACTTCCAAACCTCAATACCAAAGCAGACGATTCAAGTAAAACCCTAAGCTCAAGTTTTTCATCAATTATTCTCATAATTTCCTTTAAAAATGTGTCGTTGACATGGCAGAAATTCCTCATTCCAACCTCCTTAGTGAGTTGTAGAAAACTTCTATACACAGTAGTGTCCGTCGGAGACCTTTGCGGTTCCAACCCTACCCAGACAGCCTCTTGACTGGCTATAATTTAAACCAATTATGAGCACATGTGGAAGGCAATAGTTTGCTGAAAATTTATCAATTTCTCATTTAAATGATAACTAATAATCTCAGCCCAGTTAATGAATTTATTTTCACTACAAATTAGTAGAATAAAATGGCACATCCAAAATTCAAAAGAGTCTGAATATGAATTACCAACCACATGATGTAGCAAGGTGATAGAATCTAAAATTTCATCCTCAAAATAAATCCTTTTAAGCTTTGATGGCAACTGAGACTTACCCTTTTTCTCGAACTTCAACCAATTCTTCACAATAGAATTTTTGCACCATTCCTTATTCATTCTAAAAAATCGTCACCAACACCTACAGAAATTTCCTCTACAGTTTCCCTCTCTAGAATTCTTAATGCATGGGAAATGACTTCATGATTAATTCTTTCAATGATTGACTCGTCCACAGCTCTAATTTCCTGAGTCTCTGGAATGTAGCCCCTTGCGCATGCAATCACCAAGTCGACGCTTTCTACAACCTTGGGAAAACCTCCCACATGTGCCAAACCTCTCTACAGAACTTTATCTTCAAGTGGTTTTCTCTTCCTTTTCTCTAGGTACACCAAAAAATCCTCCAAATTGAGGTACCCAATTTTTGTGTCCCTCACACCAAACCAATGATTTTGAATTCCAATCTGCATGAGCGCAAATTTGTGGAGATAGAATGTTTTCACTTGAGAAGTACTGGCATTGGCAAAGAATGATAATTCAGGCTAAATGACTTAGTAAAATTTTTCCACCCACTTATTTCATTATTTTCATAGGACATGCATTAAATGTGGCATTCAATTTCATTCCTCGAAAAGATAGCCTTTAAACTTGAATGCTTTTTGAAATTCCTGAAAAGACAACTCAAGGTTAGTTTGTACATAGCATAGAATGAGATGATGGCACCTTTTAAATCCAAGATAACTCATGTGGTCGTGAAAACTTGGAACCTTAGAACCAAAGTTAGAAGTTTCAAAGTTTTGGAAACCTCTGACTTAGCGACTACAAAGATGACCAACAAAGACTTGCAACTCAACAAAGTGAACCAAGTTGAGGAATCAGGAAGTTATGAAAATTTAGAACTCTGCGACAAGGTTATAAAACTCGGAGGACTAGCAACTAAGGTTAGGAAAATCACAAAAACCGTGACTTTGAGCATTCGCCAAGAGAAATAAATAGCAAGGCATTGAGAATAAATGAGGTAAAAGACCCGAAAGACCAAAGGAGGGGAAGTTAAAAATTGTTGACACTAGTTTAAAAGTTACGAATAACAAGAAGTAAGTATAATGAGCTTATTAATGAATATAATAAGTGTCAGCAAAAGTTTGTTGAACTTGATATGGAGCTAGCATTATAGAAACAATAAGTGGAAATTAAGGTCTCAAGGACTAAGTAGTTCAAGTCATGTTGTAACCAGGGATTGGATGGTTTCTCATGAGAATAATTTTTGGTTTGTTGTAACCATTTCTTAAGGAAATGACCAGTATAATCTATCAAATGAAAATGTGACACGTGTACATCTCGGCCTGAAGCTTGTTTTTCTCCCTTATTTTGAGTCTATCATCTATCCAATTGTAACATTTTACATGAATTATTAATGAAATTTGATCAATGATCTTTCATTAATCTTCTTTATTATTATGCATTGATGTATGTTTTAATTTTGGCTCCGGATTAATGAACCAATTAAATTACCTTGATTAAAGCATGAATTCATATAAATGTTTAATGGATCTGACAAGTATTCGTGGAGTTTGAGTATTGATGTGTGAATTGTAATGCAATTTCACTAAGATTATGGATGCCTGGAATTAAAATCACCTTATAGTTCATATTTTAATTGTGTTAAAATTAAAAGTTGAACATGTACTCAGTGATTCATCACTCAACTCAATTCTTAATAACATATTAACAATAGTATTAGTATCATATACAGCAATGAACATCAACAATCATTTAATGTGTATCTAGTATTTGAAACCACTACCATACTTTTTCTTCAAATGATAAAATAAATAATACAGATAATTGAACATCAACACATTATTGAAGTGTGAATTTGATCTTTTTTTATTGATTTTCAAATGAAGGAATACATAGAGGCATTGGAAATACAATTTTTTTCTCAAAGAAAACTCTGCACAGAGCTGAGTTGGAACTTGGAAACTCGTATTATCAAAAATCAAATCATTGTATCACCTTTTCTAGAAACTTCCATTATTCAGGTGGTGGAATTTTCATTTGTTCTAACTGATGTTGTTTGACTTGAAGATTTTTTAACAATTCATGATTGAAATTGGAACCTGTCTTGGATTCTTCAGTCAATTTTCATTCAAGGTTAGCAATGGTTTGATGGAATCCAAATAGTTCACCACATCTAGGTTATGAGGAAACTGGTCCAAATCGATCTTCCTTGCAACCTCCATCTTCTTTCTGAAATCATTCTTTCCAATGAATTTCTCATTTGCATCAAAAGCCTCTAGAAAACCAAGCATTGTTAATTTCCTTACCTTTTCATCCACCTTCTTCATCTTGTCTGCAGCCAAACTCAAATATTCTTTTGTTTCATGCATTCTCAAACACTTTTCAATGATAGATGACAACGTCATTGATGTAGCAAGCTGATTAGTAATCCCTTTTGATTTCAAAACATTGTCACTCGCTTTGTAGACTGTTTGTTGAATTTGATTTGCAAATTTCTCTAATGCCAACACATTTTTGTTGTCCACTAAATATGTGTTGAGCTTCTTATAATGTTGTTTGGTAGCATCAATCACTTCAAACATGTCACACAAATGATCAATCCTCTTCATTATTTCATCTTGAATCTTTTGTTTCATATGCCTTGTTGTTTCTCTACAAAATGCAGATAACTTATTTTGGCAAGACTTAATTTAATTTTTTCCTTTCATCAGCTCTACCTCTAATCTTTCATTTACTTTTCTCTCTTTCTCCAATTTTTGTTCCCACTGTGCATTTCCATTCGCAATTCTTCGTCTTAATTTTTTTGAAGTGGATTTTTCCTCATCATATTTCTTGCTGCTCTCATCTAGCCTTTTCTTCAGTTCATTCACTTCTCTCTCATTTTTATCCTCTTTGCTTGTTGATGTAGAGGCAGATTTTTTTATTCTTTTTTCTAATTCATTGATCTTGTTATCTGTTGCTTTCCTCTTTTCTTTCTCATTTTCTAGGTCTTCCTCTAACTTTTCTATTTGATTTTGCAACCTTTTTTTCTGTCTATCTTGCTTTAGCAATGATGCGTACACCAATTCATTGTTCTTATTTGATACATTAATTTTGTTAGTATTTTTTAGTCCAAAAAAATCCAATTGAATATTATTCACCTAGAATTCAAATCGAGCCATCTGATTTGTTGGTTTGTTTTGAACTATGGGAACAAGAATTGTGCACTCCACGATTTATTTATTTGTGTCAAATGTGAGTAATACCATGGTTGTTGTAGGCTATGAAGTTATAGAAGACGCACTCTCCATCAGTTGATTCTTTTCTTTTTTATTCAAGTATGATTTCTTTTTAAACTCTTCAATGTAATCAAAACCTAGGGATGCAGGAACAATGGAATGCTTGAATGGCAAAGGAATAGGAGTACTTGCAGTTGCTAATGATGTTGCAACCACACAAACTAGTAATGGGGGAGTGCCTGGAAATAACTCCTTTGTGGTGGATCCACTGGTAGTATGACTTGGACCTGTCAAAATCCTTTGCCTCTTATGTATGCCTTGATCACCTGGTGTTTCTATGGTATCTTGTATTGTTGTCCTCTTGTGTGTAATTTTTTGTTGTTGAAAATGTTGACCACTACTAGTACTACTACCCATACCATCACCACTAGAGGCAGTGTCAATTGCACTAATCTCTCAACCATGGGCATGTCCTAGTTGTGATTGTCTCTAACGATGAGGATGAGGATTTGAAGCTCTAAAAAATTGAATTATTTCAGCTCTACTTGTATGCCCTTGGTCTACTTTATCATCTCCAAGGCCATATTTATCAACTAGTTTTATATGATGTACATCTATTACTGTAGGAATTCCTTTTCCTTGGGACCCCAAACCACCACTTTCATAACCCATTTTTTCAGCTATGGTTGCTCCTGAAGTATATGCTTCTTTTGTGGCCTCACTTAAACCAGCTTTGACATGGTTTTGTTCTACTTCTTCCCTATCATCATTAGATTCATCATTAGTTTCTTTGTTTCCATGTTCATCAGGATGCTCTATATTCCACAATTTTCTAAACTCAAGATCTTCTTCATTATCTCCATACTCTACAAGAGCTCTTGGATCACCTAGCTCCTTCCTCATTGACCAAAAGGCAATAATTTTTTATCGTGGCAATTTTTCATCTATAAATTCCTTCTCTAGAGAACCTGGTATTTTTACTCTACTAGATGGTTTATCACTTTTTTCATAAAAAATTGTGTACCTCCTAATTTTATTTTGATGCAATGCCATAATTTCTGCAAACAATTGTTCAAAAGAAATACCATTCTCAATAGCACTTTTCTCCATTGCTATTTTGACCTCATCCCAAGAATTCTTGTTTCTCAAGTTTTCAAGCAAGGGTTTACTTTGATGTTGAATTCTACTTGTAGCATTCTAATTGGCCACAACCATTGATTTAATGGTGTCACATGGATCATACTTCCAGTGACAAATAGCATCAAAATAAAAAATAAAAAAAGATTATGTGCCACACTAAATGCTTTTCTCTCGAATGTGAACCCTCACATGAAAAAGGTAAAGAAGGAAATAAGGTCTTCTTTTGTTGATCAACAAAGTGTAGTTCATCATTACTCTGCATCTTCCTTACATATTTCAATGCAAAAACCATTTTGTCACATGTATTGGAATTTTGTATGGTTGTACTCCCGATTCATAAAATCTTAGCATAGTATATACTTCCATTAAGTACCAATCAACCAATTGTATTTCTTTTCCTAGTTGAATACAGTTTCTACATGACATAGGAAATCTAGGCATTGGAGTATTTGTAATTTCTTGATGCAATGGAGCCAAAAAGTAGTCTACAAAATGATTGTAGTTCCTTTGAGAATCATGCATCCTTATCTCAGTGGTTCATTCATATACTGGAGCCATTTTCTTTTCCTTGACATTAGTATAGGGTTGAATCTGAAGCTTGTTGGTTTGAAAATTTCCTCTAAATTTGAATAGAAAAATATAGCACAAGTAGGTTATGAGCCCAAATTTCTTGGTGGAACCTCCTTTAATCACTAAAAATTATTTATGCATGGATTCTACACTGTGCTCAAGAAAATTATATTTGACATGTGGAACACCATAATTGATATTATATACCATTTCAAGGAGGCTTGCTCCCACTTCCAAATTTTTATCCAGTACGAGGAAAAATGCTAGCATGGAAATAGTATAATTAGCCCATGGTTTAAAAATATCCAAATCATAAGGAGGCTTATGATCACCTTTCAATTTATTTCTATCCTAGACTATTTTATTTAAGAAAGCATTTTTCTCCATTTCATCCATTGCTTCATAATCACTAGCAAGCTTTTCTAGGTCAATGTGGATATTTCCAAATTCTTCGATTGTAAACCCCAACACTTTTCCAAGTTATTTTGCATTAATGGATGACAATTATTCTTTGCTATCTTTATTAACAATTTCACATTTATTATCATCATAATTTTGGGCACAGACCATGATAAGTTTTGGGCAAGGGAAAACCTAATGTAACATCATGTGCCCTAATCCAGTACCCACGCTGCACTGATACTATTAACTTGCATTTTCTTTGTAACCTTATTCGGAGATGAAAATAGAAGCTCTAAGGTACACCTACCATAGATTTCAAGATCATAAATATTATCGTACCCATCAGTGAAACTTGGGGTTTTAAAAAATTCTGCATAATGTATTTTTTTATCCAACATTGCTCTAGTGGTACTGGTGGTAGACATGCTTATACAATGTGAAATTGTGTATTCCGTTTTAGTCCTCCTAAACTTTTCTTAATTCTTAAGTCTCTCAACCCTAAACCCAAACTTTAAATTTTGACAAAATAAGATTTTAAGAAAACATCAAACGATGAAATGTAGCGGAAGGAATTCTTTCACTTACTTGGATTTTGATTCTTGAAAAGATTAATGCTAGCAGTCATGGAAACTAAGTTACTAGAATGGCTTTGTTGGAAGTGGAATTGTGGAACCCAGAATAGGGTGGTGCACTACAATGAGAAAAACTGAAGATTGAAATCTCCCTATCTGCTAACCCTCTCACTTAAAAATAAAATCACTTAGAAGTAGGAAGTTCTTTTTCTTCAAAAATTAAAGTGAATGAAACATCTACATGTTACTTATGGACTACACAATTAGTACATGGCTGACAGCATTTAAAACAAGCCATTTAGTCATGCATTGACAACAAAGTCTAAACCATTGATCTTTATAAATCTAACATTATAGGGTGATTCTATATGTTTAATTTTACAAGCCTAGTGCTATGCGCATTTCATTCAAGGATGCAACTACAACCATACATCAAATGTTCATTGAACGGTTGAGTAACTTATGATATAAATAATAAACATGTGTTTTAAATTTGTATTAAACTTTAATGCGCTAGGATTGACATCAAGGCCAAGGGGTCGGTAACTTAACATTGCAAAGGACTTAATAAAATGAATAATGAAACTGGGAACAGGGAACTGGGGGAGAAGGTCAATGAAAAATTAGAAATCAATAATATTTTAGTAAACCCTAACAAGAATGACAACTTTCAATGTATAATGTTTTTTGTCAATTTGATGGAAACTTTCTTTTTTCATTTGTATTGTTTTATGTTTTTGTTGGCTAACAGATTGGGCACCTTGAGATATCACAATTCCAGGTCAAAATTATAGGCTAACAGTTTTAAATCAGCATGCAGTTATTTCATAAAAAGATAAAACTTAATTTATTAAAGGAAAAAAATTTGATTTGAATAGATTCGTAGACACTGAACTCATAAAATAATTATTTATTGTAAATTAATAATGAAGAATAACACAACCATTTATTTTATTACAATTGAATCACAATGTCACATTATTACATATCTTTTTAAAGATGAGTATTTTTAGAGAAGGAAATCTCTTGTTTTGTATAAATAACATATGTCACTTTACATAGACACAATTTATTCCAAGTTGTTTCTTGTGACAATGGATTGCAAATTGATTCCAATTTCCAAGCTTCTGATGGTGACAACGTAATACAAATGTGACTAAAAATAAATGCATGATTCCAAGCTTCTGCCGGTGTGACAATGTAATACAAATTTGGGTATGAAAATAAACACAAGGGAATTTCCTAGCCAACTATGCTGGGGAAAAGGGAGCTATGAAGATTAAAAAAAAATTACTTATCCCCTTTGAGAACTGGAGTCATACAGAAGATGAGGGGTAGTAAAATTGCTCCCATATTCTACTTGCAACCTCCATGCACTGGGATAGCACTTTTCTCCATTAGAGCTCCTCATCCTGGTTCAAAACCTATCTGAGAAGTTAGGTCAACCAAATCAACTTCTTTCCAATTCCACCCATTGTGAACTTGAAGGAAATTGGTCTTTTACTTTGTAACTACATAACTGGAGGCAGGAGAATTTAGAGTATCCCCAATAATACCACATCATCTTCTTCCTAGATCCTTATTAACCCTACAAAATGAAAACCCTTATGACACTATCCACTATAACTATCCCTATTTATGGGCCACCAATTTTGTTACTAGCCTAATCCATGTTTACTTAAGCCTTACATGTACAATTAAAATGTTTAAGTTGATTGACGTTTGGCTACATGCAAACTGTACCTCAAGCTAACAAGCTGTAAAAATCGTAGTGCCACTCAAATGATATGAAGTCATTACAAATATTGTTTCATTAAAGCTATGATTTGTCCAGTGAATTGCTTCGGATGTTCATATGGAATTAATCACCACTCGTAGTACGGCTACCACACTTTCTTCAAAAATATTGATAATTTTAATTAAATAAAATGTAGTACGTTAGGGCATTGAAAAGAGAGAATGAACAATGAGAGATGAGCCTTGATCTCACCACATGTCTACATCTAATAGTTCTAGTTTTATTCCAAAGGTTTCAATTAGCAATTCTAGTGCTTCAAAGATTTACTTCTGAATGCAACTACAGTCGTCCATCGAAAATTCATCAAACGGTCATGGTTATATTGATTTGCAATGACATCTGGCTATAGATATGGAATATCCTTTGCACTATTATAAATTATTTAAAAGGTTGATAATTTAGCCTTGTTTGGTCTTTACATCATTTGTGTAGAAATTCTTAATTTTTTAAGCACTAGTCCTACGTTCTTCCTAGGCAGTCCCTCTTTTAAAACAAACTTCATGCACGTGTATATTTCAGCTTCTTCCACTTATGTTCTTGTATTGCTCATCACCAAAATCCTTCAACCCATCGTGCTCATTACCATGATGAGTGATGAGCTTTGATCTCGCCATGTGTCTGCATCTAATGTTTCTAGTGTTATTCTGGAGTTTTCAATTCGCAATTCTAGTGCTTCAGAGATTTACTTTTGGAATGTAACTACAGCCTTCCATCAAAAATTCATCAAACAATCGTGGTTATATTGATTTGCACTGACATTTTGCCACTAAATTTTTTTTATTAGTTTGAGATTATGTTTAATTCGCCAATGTTTTTTCTTATTCATTTTAAAATAGGTTTAATTCGCTAATGATTTTTTTTTGGTTTGAAAAAAAGTTTTAATCGCCAACAAAATTATTTTTTCTGTTTTGAAAACAGGTTTAATTCGCCAATGGTTATATTTTCTAGGTTTGAAAATAGATTTTAATCGCCAATGAAAATATTCTATTGGTTTAAAAAAAATTGCAATTCGCCAAAATTTTCCATAGACTTCTACCAATTAGAAAAGATTCACCAATTGAGATTTTTTTTTTCCCAAAAAATGAAAAAAATTGCCACTAAAATTAACATTTTTATCGGGAAGTATACAAGATTCATCAAGATTTTACACCTTCATTGAGGGGGGGTTTCTTAAATTTTTCCTTGCCCTCTTAACATCCATATGTTCGTACTCGATACTTGTAGTGTGCAAATACCGATACAAGCGACATTCTCACAGCAACTTCACAGAAAATCCTAAACGAGAGCTCCTAATCTCCTAAAGTAAAAGTGCACAAATGACCTATTTCCACCCCCAAGGGTATATTTATAACCTAATTTGACCTAATAGGGCCCCTACCTTCATAATTGGCCTCATTATTTTTTGCATTTGAACCCAAATATCAAGCCCTAGATCGATTTTTGAGCCTATTTTTTCATCGCCACTACTTTGCACCTATCAAATTAGCTTATCAATAAACTTGCCAAAAAAATTGGAATTTCTTAAAAATTTGTTAATTTTTTCAAGGGGGCATCATCCTATTTCGTGTCCACTAGGGCACATTAGGGCATATCCTAAGTTATTCTTTGACACAACACTTGAAATTGCATTATGTCAAAGAGGGGGAAAAAGTAGACCTGAAAAAATGTCTTGAGCCTACAAGCAACATTTTATCACTAATTCACCTTCTTCCTAGCATAATTAAATAAATTTAATTATTTAGTTATTTTTCTTAGGTCATGTTCCTCTATTAATTATATAATTATTAATTATTTAATTAAATCACTTTATCCTTATTCCTCCTTGATTAATTTAAATAAATATCAATTTTATTTAAATTATTTAACCCGTTATCCTTTTTCCCTCTATAATTAAATAAAGTATTATTTATTTAATTATTCATATTCATTTTCCCTCCATTTTCTTCTATAATTAAATAATTATTTTAATTATTTAGTTATTCATTATTTTTTCCCTCCATAATTAAATAAATTATATCTATTTAATTATTTTATCATTTCTTAGATCCCTTATAATTAAATTATTATTTTATTATTCCTTATTTTCATCCACTCTTTATTAAATAATTATTTTAATTATTTAATATTTAGCACCCACCTCTTCTCCATAATTAAATAATGATTTCATTATTTAATTATTCATCTCACCGTCCCCTAAATTAAATAATGTTTTTTATTATTTAATTTATATTTTCCTATCTAAGCCCTAAATCTCAACTAACTTCTTGAGTTTTGGTCCATCCTTATCTCTTTTCCTTTCAACTAATCTTATATTGATCATGATACATCATCATTCAATCCTCACCCTTCATTTGAATTGAGATTTCTATAAAAGCAATCCATCATCCTCATTTCAACCTTACAACCACAATCTTCATTATTTTTCTTCTCATATCATTCATCTTGAACAACCACAACCTTTGAATTTTTTCTATCTTGAGATCTAGCTATCTTTCATCAACATCAAGCTTATCAAATATCTTGCATACTACAAATCTGAGAACAAACAAAGTAAAATGGAGAAGAGCAATTGAGATGAATCAACTTTGGCATAGAAAATGAGGTTTATTGCTTTATTATTGTGATTTATATTGTCACTTGTGCTTCACTCTTGGATTAGGGTCTTCGTAGCTTGAATTGTGTAGTTTTTTGGGTGCTACTAATGATTCATGCTTATTCCCCCGAATTCTAACCCTATCTACAATTATATATGTATGCATGTTTATATGTGAATTATGTGTCACACTTTATTGAATTAAATATGTTCTTTTGTGGGACATGTGTATGTTGTTGCACCTGAGGGGAATGAAGAGGAAATATAGTATACTGGTTGGATTGATAAATTGATACAAAACATAATTTGTTACATCCTAGAGTATATGATGATAACTATGAGTATCCAATAGGTTATGTGGTTGTTTTTGGAACCTGGCTACAAAAATATCTAAGAAGACAGAATTGTTTGCCTATATTTGAAGATTATGATAGGCATAAGAATATTATACACTACTCACATTTGGTTATGGAAACAAATATAAAACTATTTAAATATTAAGGGAGACCTACTACTAAATAATTATGGACACTTTCTATGGAAGAGCATGAGAAAATTATAGATGTATTACAAAAAAAGAGGATGCACATGGTATAATGGAATAAATACAAGTAATTATATAGTTGTATATATTTAATTTATAGTCAATATATAGTTTATTAGTTTATTGTCATTCCCTAAAAATTTTAGAATTTATTGCATGTCCTCTTAAGTCATCCTCTCATCTACCCTTAATCCATCCTCTTACCTACCCTTAAGTCATCTCCTAATTATAGAACTAATTTTCTCACATGATACATACTTTGATTCAAGGTTCTTGTATCTCCTCTTAAGCCATCCTCTTATCTACCCTTAATCCATCCTCTTATGTCCCCTTAAGTCATTTTCTTAACTCTCCTTACTCCATCCTCTTACCTCCCCTTAAGTCATCTCCTAATTATAGATAAATTTCTTACATGACTAGTCAAGGCTCATGTATCTCCCCTTAAGCCATCCTCTTATGTCTCATTAAGTCATATCCTAATTAATATGGTTAATCATTTTTATTTCAGGTCTCCCTCAACTAGATGGCATTGGTAACCATTACTTGTTTATTCAACTCATGACAAAATAGTAGATAGTTTTCCCTATGGTAAGCATCACTTCAATGTAATGAATTTCTAAGATCTAATTTTCTAACTTTATTTATTATATTTTTCTCGCATGACTCGTTAAATATATATTTGATTTACTTACATTCATTATTTTTGTATGTCCCCTACAAGTAGATCCACCATGATTGTAACAATAATTTTTCATTATAGATGCATTACAAAAGAGAGAGGATGCAGATGGTATAATTGAATAAATAAATACAGGTAAGTATATAGTTGTATATATTTTTAGACACCATAAAATGTCTGGAGTATATTGTATACCTGATTTCACTTACTAACATCATTTCTAGCATAATTCACCTAATTTCTCTATTTGATTAAATAGTATCCAATTATTTAGTTAAATTCACCTTTTTCTCCTATTAATTTAATAAATAAGCTTATTTAATTAATTCATCATTTTCCCTCTTTTTGATTAAATAATTTCAAATTACTTAATTAAATTTCATAAATCCTACTTGATTAAATGATTCAAAATTATTTAATCAAAACTCTTAATTCTTCCAACTTGCACAATTAAATAGTTTTCATCAATTATTTAATTGATTAATTTTCCTCCAACTCTCCAACTTGCACAAGAATATTCCCCATGGAATATTCCCTTTTCAAATTTGAATTCTTCCCTCCAACTTGAAATATCTTCAACTTCGTCTCCATGAATTAAGGGATCTTGTTGGAACTCTCAAGGATTATGAATCCTTGATCCATGTCTCATGGATTATTAACCATCTGATCAATCCCCAATACATGTCTTCATCTCTCATTTAATTTCATTCATTAATCCTCAAATTCAATCCTCATAGTTGATCAATAGTTCTCAAATATATAAATATCAAGCCTATTTCCCATCAATTCATCCACAATCTTCATATCAAAGTCATTCTCTCAAATTGATGACATTTGTGAGCGATTTGAGTGCATCTTTTGTGAATCAACCCTCACTTTCAAGAAATATTTTGCACATCAATGAATAATGCATAAAATTGAGCAATCCACATCCACATCCACTCATTATGCACCAATCCATAATGGGTTTGAGAGGTTTGCATACTAATTAGGTTAATTTCTTTGAATTTCATGTTTATTTCTTTGAATTGATTCAATTAGTCTTGTAGACTGAATCTCATTTAAATTATCCTTTTTATTGATCAATTATCTTGTTAATTTCTTTGATTTTATGTTATTTTCTCAAATAGATCTACATACTTACAAATTGGCACGCCTAGTGGGACCCTACTCCCTAGGTCCCTATCTAATCATTTTTCTTGAGCTTTTATCATATTTTCAGGTGTTAGAGGTAACATAACATCATTTTTAAAGGTTCACACTTTCGTCAACGAAGATTCACACTTTTGTACCTCTTGGGGGCTCCTTTGTAGAAGACATGCACTTTTTTTTTTACAGAGGGGAACCTTTCTAGTAAAGGGCCACCTTTGCAGTAAACCTACACTTTATCTTCTGCATAGAATGGTGCCTTTGTAGTAAACCTGCACCTTTGTCAAAAAAAGGTGCCTTTGTCCTTTCTGACATGCTTTTGTAGGTTCTGATAGTTTTATGCTTTTTTTTGACAGTGCAACGCTTTTTTCAAGTCTATCAAGGGTTTAGGTTGCATGACTTAGTCTAATTTTGATGCTTGATCTTTAGCTAACCCTAATCCTTTGTTGTTTATTTTTTTCATCTAACCTTTCACAACATGTGGCATTTGTAAAAGCGTTTATTAATGCTTGTTTTGAGCACAATAATTTAGGACATATTTCAAATTTGGTGCTTAAAATGAACTCATCTTTACTTTGGTGCTTAAAACTGAACCTACAATCTTCACTTTTCAATTTGGTTCTTAAAACAATCAAACAACTTACACATTTCATTTGGTTCTTTAACAATGAATCAAACATTTACATCTTGGTGCACCTAAAATGAATGGTTGTTTTTGTGTATTTCATGCTTAATGAGTTCTTGATGTGTATCCTCTCCCCATGCACCTAGTGCAATCTTGGGTGAAGAGAAACATCTTGAACTTGTACTTTATGTTCATTGTAACCCTAATGTGGTCATTGTGTATCCTCTCCCTGCACGCCTAGTGCGATATTGGGTGAAGAGAAATAGTAACTCCTTTTTTTTATTTTAAGTAGGAGGCCTACCTTGAGACACATCCTCACACAGAACTCAAGGGTTTGACCTCAAGTGAAATTTTTGGGTGTGATATATAAATTGGTTGAGAGAAATTTGTAGGTCAATCTGTGCCTGTAATGCTCTGAACTTTCATGAGGGACTATGGTTTTTCAATTTCTCGGGGATATTTTTGAGAGGTCGATAGTGTTCACCAATGTTCTACCCACTGGAAACCTATTTTTTGGAGGCCTAAAATTTTTGAACGTCTTCTTTTAGTGGTGCAATGGAATAGCATTATTCCATAAAGTTACTCACCATGTATCAACCATAGTTGAGGAGAAAAAATTCCTTGCAAGGAACTTTTCTTTCCAAGGTAAGAGGTGTTTCATGTATGCACGCATACTCTAGTCACTCATTCTATCTATGGTATTTTATCGTGCGGACCCACTTTGAGAAGATAAACGTGATCTATCTACTAAATAGGTTGTATTTCATGGCATGTTTTCATGTTGAAACCTTGTGACACCAATTAGTGTGTTCTTGTGGAAGAACATGCGAAAATCATCAAACACTTAATTGAGTCACTTTTTACATGTATACTGTGTCTTGGAAAAATTAAAACATAAAACAACTAGGTTAACTCACATTTTAAAGATCATCTAATATATCGACATATTTTTCTTGACAGTGAGATGCCTTTGTGCAAACCAAACGCTTCTATTTTTATCAAAACAACACCTTTGTTTGTATATCGATGCCTTTACACATCTCAACACATTTTTTAGAGAAAACAGACATCTATAGAGCAATAATTTTTTTCAAAAAAATTGAAGCTTTTGTTGAACATTAGTATCTTTGTAGATACTACTACAATTTTATAGTAAACAATCTATATCAGACAAACCAAATAAAATATTTTGACACATTTTGGAATTGTGACTATCTGGATCATTCAAAATAATAACAAATAAACCTTGGTTCACTATCACTTTGAACTTGTCAAAACATCTTTTAAGTTTTCAATTAGGATCAAAACATCTCACTTCACCCAACAACTTGAAAATCTTGTCACAAATCATTTAGACTTACATTTTTCACCACATCAACTAGTTTAGCTTCATGTTTGGAAACAATCTATTTCTAAACATTTAGTTGAATTAGTAAAACATCTTCTTGAAAAAATCGCCTTGGAGTCACAATTCTACTCCCAAGGTTTCCAAGTTTGTTATCAACATCAAACACATCTAAAAATTGAGTCTAAAATCTTGTTAAAATTGAAAGTTCCATCCATCCATAAAATCATCCAACGTTGATCCTAAAACCTATCAAAGTTTTATCATTTGAAACAACCAAAGACATTTCAACAAGGATATTTTTATCAAACATCTTCTAAGATTGACACATGTTCCTCATTGTCCAAACATTTATCCTAGATCATTTAGAGCTCTTGAAAATTCAATCTTGAAAATATGATAATGTCAATCAACTATTCAAATTCCCACCCATATAATTCTTACATAGGTTCAACATATTCTCCAAGCTTCAACGACATAACAAATGTGGGTATACATAGTCAGAACTTTGGAACACCTTGTCATAGTATATATGTCAATTAATGTCAAAATTTACCAATATATCAACCAAACAACCAAGGCATGAGTCTTTATCAAAACAATATTATTCCACCAAACCAATGCATCCCAAACACGAACATGTTAAACATAAATATAAAAAATACAAACCTATCAAATTTGAACATGTCAAATTCACACATGGTGAACTATGGGATGGATCCATTTACACCCCAACACAACATCATTCAACACACACCTCAATATCCATATCAACAACATCTTGAACATCTTAAAAAATCATTCAATATCCACATCAATCTCATCTTCAACAAAATCAAAATGACACATATCAATTCCAACTTGAAATATCCCCCTTACTTTTTTTCAATTTTTTACATAAGCACTTTCACCTGTTAACATTAGAAATATGAAAGATAATGATACTAAAATGCAACCCTTCACTTTCTGATCACCCATATCCTAGTGTGGGCAAGGTGAGAGCATACAATGGAAAAAGGATCTCATTTATTGAAATACTGAAACTGGAATTACAAAGTGTTGATGGCTCAACTGACCAACTAGGAAATGAAAGTACTTAGGTGGTTAACTGACCTCTTCTACTTTTCATCAGGCTACAATGGAAAGAAAAGTACTAGAAAGTAAATGTCTAGGTGGAAAGCTGACCTCTTCCACTTTTCAATGGGTATAACAAAAATAAAAGTACATGAAAGGAAATGTATAGGCGGCAAGCTGACCTCTTCCACTTTTTAGTGGATAGAATTGAAATGAAAAGTGCAAAAATATAAAGAAGTTTGATCAGTACTACTAATTCAGTGATACAATATGAAGCTTCAACTACACTACAATGAGATATACATATCCAATGATCACTGCAATGTTAGGGAACAATATCCAAACAATTACAAGATATCCAACATATGAAATATAGAAAAATGGAGGAAAATATCAGGTCAATGCAATGAATAAAAAATCAGACCAAAAAGCATAGAAATCACCTAAATGCTCGTAATTTAATCAAATCACTTTCAATCAGCCTCAAACCGCAAACAAATGGTTCCTAGGAGTTGGGCGACCAAGAAAAAACAAAGAAACACCTCCAAACAACTTTGATTTATTTTGCAATTTTCTCAATGCATCTAGTGAAGTGGTATGACCTCCAAGAAATGGGTGACTAGGTCTAGAAAATCAATAACTTCTTCAAAAATAACAAAACCAAGAGCAAAGGGGCACCCTAGGCAAGTGAATCCATAGAGCCAATACCCAAAACCATAAAAAAACCCTCTAAGAGTTATGAATCAAAAATTTATTCAACCAAGCACAATAAATAAACTCCAAGTTGATAAAAAACACACCAAAATTATCTAAATTTAAAACAACAAGCTCACCACACCAAAATTAGAAAACATCATAAGTATCCATCTCCAAATAGGCTCTATCTGCAACCTTTGAATGAAGAAATAGTCTTAGTTCATCTAGGTACTATCTCTCAAGTATGAAACTGAAGATGGCTAGGAGGTATGTGTTCCTTGAAGCAAGGGTTCTATAGAAATTTCAGCAACACTTCATTATAATAAGAAATGGATGGTCAAATGTGAAGACAAGGCCCTATATATATAGAACTCAAACCCTAAATTTTGAATCTCCTTTTCCCACCAAAAGAGATTCCCAAGTTGAAGAAATATAATAATATAAAATAAAACTCATGCCTTGAGAAATGTGGCATCCATTTTCCTTAGCAAATATTACCACTTAAAACATTTTAATCATCAAATGAGGCATCCACCTTTTAAACATAACTTAAAATCATTATGCCTAGACATGGGGTCCAAAATCAATATTAAAACATAATATGACTTAAGTTATTAAACTTTCCAAAAGAGGCTCCAAGAATGTTTGAGACCAAACTACCAATTGTACCCTATCAGAAATAGACACTACATTCAACTGTTGAATTGCTACTAAAACTAGCACTACTAAAAATAGCATACTACTAAAAAATGTAAGTGACTCCAAACTCAGTTAGAGCACAAATCGAGTAGGCATCAAAACTTACTAAAAATAACAAGTTTAGAAAAGTCATTTGATGGATATGCATGTTATACCATTCTAAAGCCCTCTTAAAACCCAAAAATACCTAGAAGAAAAACTACCAAACTCCTACATGCAACTTCTGAGAACTCAGAAAGAAACCTCCTATAAAATAGGAAGCCCTAGTTCTGCCTCTTACTAGCCTATGGACCTCTAGAAATAGGCTAATAGTCAGTGGAAAGTGTAGTGCTAAAAATGGGGACATTATAGTCCACCCTTCCCAAAGATTGCTTGTCCTTGAAGAGAAAAACAGGCATGGATCTAGAAACCCAACAGTGCGGAATACATTCCCTTAACACTAATACAACAGAGGAGTAAAGCATGAACAACAATCTATAGCTTCTAAAAAACTACTTGAGATGAATACAACAAGTAAAATAAATATTACACAATGAAGAGCATTCACAGATTGACACAAGATATACGTGGGAAAACCTTTTCAGATAAAAATCCCACCACACAAAGTCAGACTTATTGTATTACAGTAACAAAACAGTTACATACAAAGTTTCAGTCTTCTCTGTTCAACTCAAAGCAGCACAAATCGAAATTCTCACTGTTACAATGTTGTCTCAACACAACATATAGTTCAAACTTCTTCATCTATGCAATCACATACTCGACTTACATAAGTCATACATTGCATTCAATTCTGTCAGACAACCGCCGATCAAAAAGTAATCATCCCTGATCAAATCGCACCAATAATCTACCCATGTCGATCTTCCTGCATCGAGCCACCCAGGCATTAAAGCCATTACCCAAATCGGGTCCTCATCCACCACCCTGGGTTGACCTACACCTGCTGCATTTACTTCATTGGCCTTTAGCCAATAATTGGCTGACACTGAGCCACGTGTCCTCCTAGTATTCACTGTCGAGCTTTGACCCGAGTCCAACTCAATCAAACCAGGTCACCAAGCTCACCGAGCTCTTCCACAAACTTTACCACGCTACCACGGTCCATCTGAGCTCCCCCTACAGTATGGGGGTAAACGGTCAAACGGACCACTGACGGTCTTACCACGCTACCGCGGGGGCCGACAAGCCACCCCGTAGTAGGGCAGTGTCCGTCAGCCTGACCACTGGCAGTTTTACCACAGCCACCGCAGTCGGCCCTATGGCTGGTTGCGGTACCGCGGTAACCGCCAGGCCAAGCCGCAGGTGGCTTACCACAGCCATCACGGTCAGCCCTTTGGCTGACCACGGTATGGCGGTAACCACCAAGCCAGCTGCAAGCGGCCACCGCGGCCAGCCCTATGGCTAGCCACGATAAGGCAGTAATCGCTAAGCCAGCCGCAGGTGGCTTTCCGTGACCACCGTGGTCAGCCCTTTGGCTGGCTGCGGTAATGCGGTAACCGCCAATCCAAGCACCGCCAGAAAAAGATTTAACCACCGCAGTATGGCAGTAAAGGCCGAACTAAACATTTTTTCATGCCAAGACATTAAGGGTGGGGCTTCAAGCTGAAAGCTGAGACATAAATTCTCAACAAGCTCCCACTTGGCGAACACTTCTAGCTAACCCCATGGTATTGAAAAATCACTATCTGTCATAGGCCCCAAGGACCATCGATTCTAAGCACCATCTGAACTTTTCTGTACTCATAGGCTTTGTCAAAGCATCTACAACATTCTTCAAGGTGTCCACCTTTTCCAAACTGACTCTGCCATCTTCAACGATATTCCTCACGAAGTGATACTGCACATCAATGTGCTTGGTCCTGGCATGAAAGGTCGGATTCTTTGCCAAACAAATGGCACTTTGACTGTCACAGCAAATTGTAATCTGTCCAACATCAAATCCAATGTCTGAACACAAACGCCTCAGCCAAACAGCTTCTTTGCAGGCATGAGTTGCAGCCATGTACTCTGCCTCTATTGTGGATAAAGCAACTACTGCTTATCGCTTGCTCATCCAACTGATAGTTCCACCATTAAGCATGAAAGTGTATCCACTAGTGGATTGCCTACTATCAATGTCCCCTGCCCAATCTGAATCAACATAACCTTGGATGCTGAGAGATCTTTGTGAAGCAACCATATTTCCATGGTAACATAAAGCATAATCTGAAGTCCCCTTCAAATACCTAAAAACTCTCTTCACAACATCCCAATGTGATCTTCCTGGATTTGCCATAAATCGGCTTAGAACTCCCACTGCTTGGGCAATGTCTGGTCTTGTACAGACCATAGCATACATCAAACTGCCAATAGCGCTTGTATAAGGCACACTGGTCATGTCCTCCATCTCAGTAGCAAACTTTGGACAGTCATCAACTAACAGCTTAGTTCCATGCATGATAGGAACAACAAGCTGCTTACATTCATCCATGGTAAACCTCTCCAGAACTGTCTTCACATACTTACTCTGACTGACCC
Organism: Sequoiadendron giganteum; assembly: GCA_007115665.2. Taxonomy (NCBI): domain Eukaryota; kingdom Viridiplantae; phylum Streptophyta; class Pinopsida; order Cupressales; family Cupressaceae; genus Sequoiadendron; species Sequoiadendron giganteum. The sequence continues at coordinate 106,916,282 of CM021102.1, forward strand.
AAAGCTTTTTGCTTGTTATGTCCCTGGTAATCTCCATTCCAAGAATGTACCTAGCTGCACCAAGATCTTTCATCTCGAACTTTGCAGACAACTAAGATTTAAGGTCAAAAATCATAGTCTTGCTATTTCCAATAAATAACATAGCATCCACATACAGGGTGATAACAAGCACACGATCATTCTCAGATTTAAAATAAATACAATGATCAGATTTTGATCTCATAAACCCAATTGACAACACAAATGTGTCAAATTTTTGGTACCACATTCTATGAGATTGTTTTAAACCATAGAGAGATTTATTTAACTTGCAGACTAGATTTTGTTTACCTCTTTCAACAAAATGCTTAAGCTGGGACATGTAAATTTTTTCTTCCAACTCACCATGGAGAAATGATGTCTTCACATCCATCTGCTCAATTTCAAAATCATATACAGCTGCTAAAGACAAAATAAATCCAATGGATGTTAGCTTTGCTATAGGGGAAAAGATCTCTCCATAATCTATTCCCTCTATTTGAGAAAAACCTTTTGCAACCAGTCTAGCCTTGTACTTCTCAACACTGCCATCAAGACCTGTCTTCTTTTTGAATATTCACTTATAGCTAATAGTCTTTCACCCTTTAGGCAGTGGTACCAAATTCCAGGTATCATTCTTTTCCAAAGAATCCATTTCTTCATTCATGGCTTCTAGCCAAGACTTAGAATCAGCCATGTTGATTGTTTTTTTTACAGTCCTAGGCCCATCATTGCTAGTAATTAAAGCATAGACACAGTTTGAATCTAGTATTGAAAAACCATACCTATTAGGTTGCCTTTTTTCTCGAGTTGATCTTCTCACAAGCTGAGGTTGATCTTCATCATCATAACTACCAGAGCTGCTTGAGCTCTCCTCAGTCTCAGGTACACCATGCAACTCTTCCCTTTCTAGAGTTTGGGGAATCTCAACTGCATCCTCCTTCTTGTCACTCTGATTTGTCTCAAGCTGCTGATCACTAATTAAAGGTTTTAGCTCACTAAATATCACGCTTCTGTTGTACAAAACCTTCTCAGTAACAAGGTTCCGAAGCTTGTATCCTTTCACACCAGCTCTATAGCTGATGAGAATACATTTGACAGCCTTGTTATCCAATTTAGATCTCTTTTCATTTGGCATATAAACATATGCCTCACAGCCAAACACATGGACATGCCTCAAAGAGGGCTTCTTTCCAGACCATGCTTCCAAAGGTGTCTTGTCAACAAGAGCTGAACAAAGAGATCTATTTATCAAATAACATGTTATAGCCACAGCCTCAGCCCAGAACTTCTGCTCCAGACCAGCACCACTCAGCATATTCCTTACCTTTTCCATCAAGGTCCTATTCAACCTTTCAGCAACTCCATTTTGTTGTGGAGTATAAGGCATTGTCTTATGCCTTTTAATACCATGATCAGTGCAATACCTTTCAAAATCTGCAGAACAGAATTCACCACCATTGTTTGTCCTCAAGCACTTAATTTTCCTTCCAGTATGATTTTCTACCAAAGATTTAAACTCTTTAAACCGACTAAACACTTCTGATTTACTTTTCATGAAGTATACAAATGCCCTTCTCGAATAGTCATCAATAAAAGACACATAATATCTAGACTTCGATAACGAAGGAATATTTACTAGACCAAACACATCAGAATGAACATAATCCAGTATACCAAAAGATTTGTGAGGACTAGAATAAAAAGAAACACGGTGTTGTTTTCTATAGATGCAATGTTCGCAGAAATCGAACTCAAGGTTACAGTCATCCAGCCCTTCTACAAGATTTTTATTCTTCAAATTTTTTAAACCTTTCTCACCAATGTGACCAAGTCTATGATGCCATAGCATAGTCTTCTCAGCTGGGAGTTTTACCTCCATAGCATTTGCAGCTAGAGAAGAGTCTTCATATTTCTCTATAGGTGCAGTCTTACATGACTTTATAGAGGCACTGTTACAAAGAACAGGATGTGCATCTAGCTTGTACAAAGTGCCAGTACGAACACCCTTAGCTAGCACCATTGCACCTCTAGCCATTTTACACCCCTTACTAGAAAAAGAAACTTCTACCTCAGCATCATTTAACTTATTGACAGAAAGAAGATTTCGAGCCAAACCTGGTATGTGAAGTACGCCACCAATACCTTTGACTCTCCCATCAGGGAACTGAATTCTAACTTTCCCTCTGCCAACTATCTCCAATGTTGAGTCACTTGCCAAATACACCTTTCCACCATCATACTTCTCATACTTTGAGAACCAAGCTCTATTGGATGTCATGTGAAAAGAAGCACCCGAATCAACCAACCAGACATCATCAGATGCCTAAGTTGTCAAGGCTATTATAATGAAGGTGTCTGTGTCACTCTGAGAAGATTCATTGTCAGAAGAATACTTCTTCTCCTTGCAGTCCTTCCTAATATGACTAGGTTGCCCACAGTTCCAGCATCTCACCTTGAACTTTTTACCAGGAGACTTTGATCTCCTTGCAGATTTGGATTTTGACTTCTTGTCCTTCTTCTTGCCTTTCTTCTTTGGTCTACCTCGAACAGCAAGAGCCTCTTTGGCCATCTCTGAAGACTTCCTCTGCATCTCTTTAGATAGCAATGAAGCAACAACATCTTCCATCTTGAAAGCAACAATAGTGCTTCCAATGGCCATCACAAGATGATCCCAACTATCAGGTAACGAACACAATAGGAGCATGCAACAACCCTCCTCCTCAATTTTTACACCTACAGATGCCAGCTGAGTGACACTCATATTAAACGAGTTTAGATGGTCTGCAACAGATGCACCTTCGTCCATCTTCAAAGAGTACAACTTCTTCCTCGGAATAACTTATTTACCAAAGACTTTCCCTGATAAATATCACCAAGCTTCTTCCATAGTGAAGTTGTAGATTGCTCCTCATGAACGTTTAGGAGAACAGAATCGGCAAGACTCAGTCTTATCAAACCTCTTGCTTTTCTATTAGCAAGATCCCAAGCTTCTTGCATTGTACTTTATGGCTTAGTTCCAGAGACAACAATCCATAGGTCTTTATCCACAAGCAAGTCTTCTATCTTGAGTTTCCATAACTCAAATTTACTACCATTGAATTTTTCAATATCTATTCTACCAGAGGTACTCGCCATCTCAGACAGAAGAAAGTTTCAGCAATGCAAGACTCCCACTGAAACAGTATTAGCAAAAAAAACTATCTTTCCTACAAGGATAACCTAACTGGCCAAGCTTTGATACCACTTGAAGGGAAAAACAAGCATGGATCTAGAGACCCAATAGTACGGAATACATTCCCTTTACACTAATACAACAGAGGAGTAAAGCATGAACAATAATCTATAGCTTCTAAAAAACTACTTGAGATGAATACAGCAAGTAAAATAAATATTACACAATGAAGAGCATTCACAGATTGACACAAGATATATGTGGGAAAACCTTTTCAGGTAAAAACCCACCACACAAAGTCGGACTTATTGTATTACAGTAACAAAACAGTTACATACAAATTTTCAATCTTCTTTGTTTAGCTCATAGCAGCACAAATCAAAATTCTCACTGTTACAATGTTGTCTCAACACAACATATAGTTCAAACTTCTTCATCTCTGCAATCACATACTTGACTTACATAAGTCATACATTGCATTCAATTATGTTAGACAACTGCCGATCATAAAGTACAATCATCCCTAATCAAATCGCACCAATAATCTACCCATGTCGATCTTCCTGCATCAAGCCACCCAGGCATTAAAGCCATTACCCAAATCGGGTCCTCATCCACCACCCTCGGTTGACCTGCACCTGCTGCATTTACTTCATTGGCCTTTAGCCAATAATCGGCTGACACTGAGCCACGTGTCCTCCTAGTATTTTTTGTCGAGCTCTGACCCGAGTCCAACTCGATCAAACTAGGTCATCGAGCTCACCGAGCTCTTCCATAGACTTTACTGCACTACCGCGGTCCATTCGAGCTCCCCCTGTGGTATGGCAGTAAGCGGTTAAAGGGATCACTGACAGTCTTACCGCGCTACCGCGGGGGCTGACAAGCCACCCCGCGGTAGGGTGATGTTCGTCAGCCTAACCGGTGGTGGTTTTACCGCAGCCACCATGGTCAGCCCTGTGGCTAGCTGCGGTAACCGCCAGGCCAAGCCGCAGGCAGCTTACCGCGGCCACTACGGTCAGCCCTTTGGCTGGCCGTGGTATGGCAGTAACCGCCAAGCCAGCCGCAAGCAGCTTACCATGGCCACCGTGATCAGCCCTATGGATGGTCGCGGTAAGGCGGTAACCGCCAAGCCAGCCGCAGGCGGCTTACCACGGCCACCGCGGTCAGCCCTTTGGCTAGCCATGGTAACGCGGTAACCGCCAGGCCAAGCACCACCAGAAAAGGATTTAACCACCGTGATATGGCGGTAAAGGCCGAACTAAACATTTTTCCACACCA